>JACWBX010001499.1:981-23933 GCA_014622435.1 Polypedilum pembai
AAAATGAAAAAAATGTGTAGCTATGAGACTATGTGATAATTGACTCATATAGGACTCATATCACTTATTTATTCAGATTATTCAACAAAATTCTTGGAATGATTTTCTTTCGTTTTAGTTAAATTTTTTTTCTTTTGCTTAGTGCATTAACATTCTCAGAATACACGAAAAAATTCTTCTTTTTTGCCTTTCTGTGGTGTAGTTTTATTTTTTTGTAGAATTTTGTGTAGTGTAATATATTTCTCTCATTTTGTCGTCATTTTCGTCAAGAAGAGAAATTCATTACTGACAAATTTATAACAATTTAGAAATAAAAGCCAGAAAATGACCAATTTTCAACCATTTCAATTTGTTTGTGATAAATCTTAGTAAAATTAAGATAACTTCCTAAAGTTGAGTTCTTCTTGTCAAAATCACTTCTGTAAAGTTTGCGAAATTTTCTAGTTGGATTTAATTAAATCTTATAGATTAAAAATTAATCTGGCCAAAAATTACATCCAAATATTTCGGTCAGATTAAATTTAATCCTTATAGATTTTTATTGAACATAATGACAAACTTTTCTAATTATCTTTCAATTAAAAACTTTCAAAATTGAGTTATTTACTCAACATAATTAACTACTTTACTACCATTTTATGTCCATCATAAAAGAAAATTATTTTTGTCCACAAATATCAGAAACATTGCCCTTTAGGTAATTTTATTATCAGACAGCAACAACAAATATATGAAATGGAATTTCTCTCTTCCTTTTTTTTGCTTTCCTATCTCATCTCAATTATTTTTCTGTACAATATTGTGTTACATATTTTTCTGTATCATTCCTGTACATCAACAAACCTTTAGACATTTTTTTTCTGTTTGTTGTTTCCCTTTTTATCTTTCTCTCGCTCTTGCTCTTTTGCAAAAAAAACACCACATTACATCTTCTTTTTTGAGCATCATGAAAAATGTTACAATTTTTTATGTTGTATAATTTTATTCTGGCTAAAAATGAAAGGTCATTGAAGGCAGCAAAAGTTTGTTATGAATCAGAGAAAAAAGAAACTTTTGTTGAAATGAAAGAGAGATTGAGGTGGAAATAAGGGTTTTTATGAGTGATTATTTTGAGAAGTTATTTGAAAACTTTTGAACCTCTGTGTGAAGTTAGTAAAATAAATTAAAAGTGATCAAATTTAATCTAGATAATTTATTGCGTTGGATTAATGAAATCATAAAAGATTAAATTGATTGACCAATTGAAAAAATCTGTTTAAAATTGAAAAAAGCAAACTAATAAATCTTTATAAATTAGATTATCTAGGAAAAAAATTGATTAAAAATCTTTGCTTCATCAACTTCAAGGATTTATTGAATCCTTAAAAAAAGATTTAATTTGTCCGGTATTCGGATTTATTAATATGACTTAAGTAAGCTTCAGAAATATGTGTATAAGCCAAAGAAATGCACAAATATTTCTTTTCTTCCTTATTTTTTATAGATAAAATAATTATAATAAGAAGAAGAGCTTCCAACCTTAATCTTATAAAAATTAGCCTAGTTAAATTTAATTTCTACAAATTTATGGTAAAGACGTAAATAAGATTTTAAAAAATGCTTAATTCTTCTTATTTTTAAATTTTTAAACATAAATACGTAAAATAAGAAGAAAATTGCACATACTTCTTTTTTGTACGCATACTTCTAAACCAAGGCCTGAAAACTCTTTTTTATTTACGTTATAACGATTTTCTCTTTTACTGTAAGTTCTAAAAATAATCTTAATAACTTAAAAGAATGCGACGAGTTTAAGAAATAAATTTTAAAAAGGACTGCATGGCTTCGTGCTATTGTTTTTAAACTGCAGCACTTTTAGTAAATGTTCCTTCTTAAAAAAATTTGTTTTTCAAAAAACAAAGGTATGCAAAATATCAAAAAATATCAAAAAGAGTTCTCAGGTCTTGTTCCGAACCTTAGATTTATAAAATTTAGCTAAATTAAATTTAATCACAAAAATTTATTAATTTTCAACCAAAAAATGTTAAGTTGACTTCACAGAGGTTTCTTAGAAAATCTTCTTTTTCAAAGAGAAACAAAAAACTCGAGTAAAAGTTTAACTTCCTCAAATTTTCTTTCAAAATTTTTCATTCAAATAAACCATTTTTTCCACTTCCATTAGTTTTTAGTCTAGTGAGGCTATATAGAGACTTTTTTTCACATAATTACAAAGCTTCAGAGCCCTTTTTTTCTCTCATCTATCGCTACTGAATGCTACTTACATAGCTCGAAGTCAAAATTTAATTTCTCTTAATTAAAAAGTATTTGAGCAAGCATGAAGAATTGTAAAAACCATATTTGCTGCTACTGCAATGAAATGAAATTCTTTTTTGCCTTGATGAACTTTCATAAACTTTTTTAGTTGATTTCTTTTATAAGTTTTTAGTACAAATGATGAAAAAATTCTTATGTCTAGTTTGCAACAGAAAAATTAAATTAAGAAAATTGCACAAACAAAAATGAGAAAAAATAATGAAAAGTTACTAATGAATTATTTTTATTTTTTCTTTTCTTCTTTTCTTCCTTTTTAATCCACAAAATATGAAAACAAAAAAATTTCTTTCTTATATTTTTCTTTCATCCATTCCAAAAATAATTTAAATGGATGCTCACAAAATACCAATTCAAAAAAATAACTGAATTTACCACAAATCAATCTCAATATTTGGTCGACTGTCAACTTCTCAAATAATTAAAAACAAATCAATAAATTTAAACATTTGCCACAAAAATAAAATAAAATTTATATCAATAATTTGAAGTTAATTAATGTAAGTATTACTGTATTCTCTACTCTATTTCTATTTCTATTTTAATTGTTATGTAATTTGTTTGTATTTTCAAACTTTTCCCATTTAGTTGTTGTGTTTGTGTTGCTTTATTGCTTGCAGAGAAAAATCAATTTATTTTTTGCCTGTATGTGTTCTACTTAATATTAATTAAATCTCGATTATGCATAAACAACTTAATCTATTCATCGACTGTCGTCATCTGTGTGTATGCTTATAAATGACTCATCAGGAAATTCTCATTATTTACTTCTGATTTAATTTTAATGGAATAATTCATAGTGATGTGATTTCAAATGGAAAATCTACATGTAAAACTTTCTTAAATGAAAATAAGATTATGATGAATCAGAGTTGGTTTAAAACTTCTTAAAATCAGCTAAAAAGTTAAAAAAAGGTGACGAAAGATGAGATTACCTTATTCTTTATTCAAAAATCTCCTTACAAAATACTTTTACAATTTTCTCCAGGCGTGAACACACAAAAAGAGCAAGAAAGATCATTAAGTTTGCTGTTTATTACTCTTATTTGCTATTTTTTGCTCTTTGTTGATCTTTTATGCTCTTTGTTGCTTCAATTTGCTCTTTTTTGTGCTTGCACACCAGGATATAGATGATAATGTAATCTGGTATTTTCTTGCGAGTGATTTTCATCTTAAATTTCTTTGAAAATTTTATTATATGCAACTTGCAATATAAAAGAAAATAGGTATCAAAAAAGTCTTTTTCTGCTTTTATGCTTTAAATAATAATTGCGATCAGATTTTCAAAATTTTAGCCAAGGCGAAACCACTTTAACATTTTGTTTTTTTAACGGTTTAAAAATTTAAATTTAAACCCGACATTTTTATCGAAATGCAAAAAATCATGTTGAGTTTATTTGAATAAAAACTTTTAAAACCGTTATTTTCATAACATAAATAATTTAAATTAGATTTCTTCTCTAAAACAAGAAAAGATTCTTCAATTTCTTAATTACCATCATCAACTCTGACAATCATAATTATACATTAAAGAGATAAGAAAACAAGATTATGATATTCAAATTATTCTTGTTATTCAAAAACTACAAAATGTTTTTGTCTAACTAATATAATAAAAATAAAAATTTCTCTTTTTCTCTCACCCCTATAAACATGTAATCCATCATAACTTGACAAAGTTGACATCTTTATCATCAAATGAAATTAATTTCTGACATGTGGAGTTGTAATCCATAAATTACTTACTTTGATGAGAGAGAAAGAATTAATTAAATAAAGAGAGTCATACACACAAATGCACGCTGGTTATATTCATCAAATGTTCACTTGAATTGAAACAATAAAAAAATTAAATGTTCATGACATGAATGTGAAATTGTTGATGCTTAATTATATGAACAACATTTTATCATACTTTCATACAAAGCTTCTGCAATTCTATGTGAAAGAAATAATTTTTCATGCTTTTGATGTATGCACAAAATGTTTGAACATTTTCTATCTTAATGGGACGCAAATAATTCTCAAAAAAATGCATTTTTGATCTTTCACTAACAAAACAATGAAACCAAAAAGATGTGAAAATGTGGAAAAATTCTTTTTTATTTATTTATATGTTAATGTAGCATATTTTCAGGCAGAATAATTTCAATTCATATCTTTATGCATATCATGCTTGAGACAACACTGAAAGAATAAAATAATGTGTGTTTACACGTTGACATCAAATCGTCATTCATAATGCAGAGTTTTCTCTTCATACGCACATCATAAATCATTTGATATGAAGAAGAGGGAACAATTTTTGTATTGTTCTTCATTTCTCATTTCTCTCTCTCTCTCTCTCTTTCATATTTTTCAATTTTTTTATCTCATTCATATTTCTCTCTCTTTGTATGCGTGTGTGTATATGATTCGAGGATGAAGCTCTTTGCTGAAGGCAAAATTTCATTATCAAGCATAAACCAAAAGTCCTTTAGGGAATTATTGAGAAATGGAAATGGAAGAGAAATAATGGCGGGAAGTGAATTTAATGAATTTTATTCGACAAATTTTTTTTTTCTGGTAAATTAGCCTGTCTTGGGGATATTCATGAACATGATTTTGTTGAAAAAGCTTTTACGAATTTTTATATTTTGAAACAGAGTTGTTGAAATAAAATATACTTTGGAGCTATTAGCTACAGCAGATTTTGGCTACTGTAAACACTGGCTATTTTTCAAAAAGTAGCTTTTGACTACTGGTTACGATTCACTAGTTCAACAACTCTGTTTTAAACCTAAAGCAATTTTCGAGAAAGAATTAATTTATTTTGTTAAACTGATGATAAGCAGAGTTTTTACTGGCAAATCTTGCCAGTATGAGAAATATCTTTAAATCGGAGCTTTCTATTTTAAAAAACTCTCTTATTACTCTTTCTATAAAGCTCCACGAGTAAAATAAAAATAATTTGAAGGTTTGTGATTTATTACAATTTTTCCAAGTAACCAAAAATACGTTATGCTTTCCGTTTACTTGTTTTTAGCGCTTAAAACAAGTATACGAAGAGCGTAACGTATGTTTGTTTATTAGGGTTAAGCCTTGCTGGTTTTGAAATTATATTTTTAAAACGGTAAAAACTAAAATTGACATAACTCGTCCGTATCTAAACTGCAAACCTTCAAATTACTTTTACTTAAATCGTAAAGTTAAATAAACAATAGCAAAAGATTTTTCAAAATTATGAAACTTAGTTTTTGAGATATTTATCAAACCGGCGAAAAGTGCCGGAAACAGCTCTGGTGATAACTAAAGCTTTTATATGAATGATTTTTCTAAAGATTTTTAAAAGTTTTAGAATTTATTGAACTTTAAAAATTTTAATTGCAAAATGTCATTAAAATTTAACGGCTCTTTTGAAACTGAATATTTTAACGAATTTTTAAAAATTGAAATTTTCACATAATTTCAAAAATTTAAAAACAAAAGTTAACTTTCTATGTAAAAGAAATTTCTTTCTCTCTCAAATAAAAAGAAAAAGAATTCAACAATGTATTTCAAGACATCTTTTCAGAAATTCAACTGCTTGTCATTTATTCATTTTTTCTTCTTGCTTTTTTCCATTTCGAACATAATTTTATCAATATAATTCTTCTCTTCTCTTATTTTATTCAATATTTGATGCCATCATAGTGACACATCCTCGACATACACATTTCTCATCACTCTTCCTCTCTCCCGTCAACACAAAAATATCATTTCACAATAAATGGAGAAATGGAAAAATGAAAAAAGAGAGAAATATGAATCCAAAGCTACTCACAATTACATTACATGAATCAATAAGTAGATAAATTTGCCATTATTTAAATGAGAACGACAAAAAGAGGAAAAATATAAAATATATATTTTTCTTATCAATAAATCAATATTTACCGCAATGACAGAAAAATTAAAGGAAAGAAAATTTTTTTTCCTTTCGCGAGAGTGATGAAAACCAGAAAATGAGCAGAGAAAAATGTTAATAGGAAAACAAAGGTTGAATAATAACAAGAAAAGAAGAAAAAAATTCCCAAAAGAATTACATGATTCTCTATTTCGCACCAAAAGCAGCAACAACTGATTAATATTCCATTCAGAATTTTTCTCTAGCTGCTGATGCCTTTGACCAAAAAAAAATATTTCTTTCTTTTTGGTTGGGGACATATCATCAACAAAAAAAAATTTCTCATTTGCTACGATGTGAAGATAAAGAAGAAGAAGGGTGAGCTTGTGACATATGGCAAAAGTTTTTTACCTATTACATTTTTTTTCCTTCGCTGTTTCTACTCGACGACAAATTAAAGATATAAAGACATGAAAAATTAATCTCTCATTGCGGCAAGAAGGAGAAAATTCTTGTTCGCTTTTTACAGCAATTAAGCAAATTTGCTTGCTTTCTTTTATGATATGCTTCAGCCTTAATACAAACTTTACTTTGTACATGGCTATAAAAATAAAATCTAGCAATACAGAAAAAGACAATGAAAGCTTCTCACTCCGCTTTTGCTTCATAAATTTTATACGAAAAATGCTCTATGGAGGTTGGCACACATATATACAACTTTTTTACAACTTCTTTGTGCTAAATGGACGAGTCTTTAATAGCAAAAATGGGAAAAACACGAAATTATTGTTGTCTTTAATTATACATGTATATCCAGCCAAGCTGTTCGCGTTAATGGCTCGGAAAGAGGTAAAAATCAACTGTTCTATGCTTTTTCTTACCCAGACTTATGTAGATAAAAAGAAAAAGCAATTTAATACGTCGTTAGGCAAATTAGCGTGTAAGGAAGTTTAAAAATGTAAACTGAAACAGTTATATGATAAAATAGGGCAATGCAAGAGATGAAATTTTATTTAAAAGGATTTTTACTATTAAACTGTTTTAATTTAAATAAAAGAAATTGTAATTTTATTTAGTAGAAGAAAACTTTATTTTTAACTTTTTTACATTTTTAACGATCTTTTAAGATTTGAAATTTTTCAAAATTCAAAAAACCGTTAAAAATAAAAAAGTTTAGAGTAAAACTTTTGAAGAAACTTTAAAATTTAAACGAATTTTTCCAGAGTTTATAAATTTTTAAAAGTTTTTCCAAGTTTCAATGTTTACTCTATTTTCGCTATCAAAAATTATTTCGCCTTAAAAAATTTAAAAAAAAAACCGTTAAAATTAACGGTCATTTTGTCCGTTAAATGAAAATTTTAATCTTATTGAAAATTAAAATTTATCACTTCCTTTCTCTTCGTTGTAAAACTCGCTTAAATCACTTAGTAACCTTAATTCAGCCCACCTTTCTCTTATCTTAAACCTCTACTAACAATTTCCTTCTTATCCTTATCCTCACAAACTACAAAAAAGCAGCAATAATAAAAGATTTACAACATAAAGTTAAAAAAGAGAGAGAAAAAAAACTTTTCACCTTACTCGTGTTTAACTTAATCTCCTTAACTGTCGCTTATAACACCCAGTCGAGTATGAGTCTGTGTATGTTTGTGTGTGTCTACTGACGATAACATCCCGAGTCTGTGTACATTGTAAAAAATTCATAATACCTTGTAATCTCAGCATATAGAAAAAAAATTGCAAAACACAAAAATTTCTTTCCTTCTGTAGATGATGGAAAAGCGCTATTATACGCCGAGTTCGGAGCGAGTACACAAGGCAAGAGAATTGTTCTATGATTTTTGATCTTTATTCACTTTTTCTATATACTGCAGCTGTATAGAGAGATTATTTCTTTTATTTTGCCTGCCTGACTGCCTACTCAACACCTACTTATAAATGTGATGTGCATGTCGTGCACAAAATATGAATGAAGTGAACGGGAACTTCTTTTTGCATTATCCTTGCATTCCTTATTTATTCTAATCTCATCATATTCATATATAGTCTTGTGCATGCTAAAAATGAATTTTCTTCTTCCTGTTTTGGGTATCAGCAGCGAACATTTGAGTGAATATTGTTATTATCCTCATCAACATCATCGTTGTACATATGTGTAAAAAAAATATAAAATAAGTTCGTTTCTATGATCTGCATTTTCAATATTCAATCTTTTTCTCTTTCGTCTTGCAAATGGTAAGATAAGAAATAAACAAGTGCTAATCAAAGTGAAGACACTTCGATTATTTTTACCATTTTTGCAATTCCTTAGAAAAATTTGATTTTTCTCTAAACTTTCAAATTAGAAAATTTAGTAAAATCCTGGTAGTGTCACTCGAAATTTCGACCGTTGAATCTTTTATTTCAAATATACTTTGCACACCCCTTTTCGAAAAAATTTGAATTTTCGAAACAAAATAAAAAAAATTCAACTTTTAAGCTGAAATTCTGTGAAATAAAGCCTAGTTTAGTTTAATAATAACTTGTTTTATGTCGAGGAATATTCATAATTAACCAAATATTGTTATTTAAGTTTTTTCTTAACAAACTTTTCAAAGTTTAAATGATTTCAAAATGTCTTAGTTAAACATCCCTGGACCATTTTTTTCAAATTACGGTCCCTAAAGTTCTAGTGACCATACTAGGATTAAAATAGTTGACAAACTACTACACGGAAAAAAGGTTTTCAACTGGCATAAAGTTTGTGCCAATAAAGCATAATTGATAAAGTTTTAAAATTTTGTCAAAAGGTGCTATAGTTAAAAGCTACAGAGTCGATTGTACTTTTATAACTTTAAATATGTTTACATCTACTTAAATTGAAGCTAATGAGTCTAAAATAAAATTTTTTGTTAAAATTTCAAATTTTAAATTTATTTAAAGCAGAGTTGTTAAACTACTGGTCTGTAGCCAGTAGCAAAACAGTTACTGTAGTCAATCGACCACTACGACCAAAAAGTAGCTACAGCAGCCGAAGACTACTGTAGAAAATAGCTAAAAGATACTAAGTAGTTTCTACTTTTACAACTCTGATATAAAGCAATGCTTCAAGATTTATCAACTTTCAGTGTCTAATTCTAACATCAATATTACATTAAACAAGCAAAAAAAATATTTCTCAAACCTCAAACTTTCCTTCGTTCAATTCACCATTCATTTCCACCCATTGAATCGAGAAATCTTTATTTCAACCTAGACACAGACGAGCATGAATGGAAAATGTCTATCATGAAGGAAATGAAAAACACGTTTCACTTTTGATTTAATAGTTTTACGGTCACGTAAAAGTGAGTGAATGAAAAAAGAAGCTTTCACCATAAAAGAGAAAACTTTTTTATGTGAAGATAAAAGACGAAGCTTTTTTAGGTCAACATTTTTATTTTAAGGAAGTTTTCTTGTTATTTTTATTTCATTTACATTTCTCTAAAGATGATTAGGACAAAATCGATAAGGAATTGAAGACATATAAATTAAATATTCAGAGCAGTTTCGATAATCTTTTTTTCTGTCTCTTTCAGTATTTTGTAAATTAAAAATTCATTGCCAACTCATATCAAAGCATGCAAAAATCAATTTAAAGAATTTGTAAATAAAAATATATTTTAGTTTTCTCAAGATTATGAAAGTTGTGAAATTTTTCGCAACCATTTTCATCCCCTTGAGTTATCTAATAAAAACTGTCAATGGTAGTCATGTCATATGTCATGTCATTTGATTCGTCATTAAACGAACAATTTACAATGACTAAATTCATTTTTAGATCAAAACTTTGATTTAAATTTCTGTCAATTCTTTTTGTTGATTAATTTAAAATTAAATCAATAGAAATTTTGACAGAAAAATTTTGTAAATATTCAAGGCAAGAATAATTTTTTTAAAGAGTGAAAGATTTATTTTTTCATATTTAAAAATTGATTCTTGTGAAAAATTCTTCATAATCTCATTCAACATTTGTAAATTTTATTATCATCATTAAGATTTAAGCAAATGATAGACGCTTGAACAAATGACAAAATTTGCTGAAAATAAGCAAATAAACCAGGCATGGACACACAAAGAAAGAGCTAAAAAGATCAACAATTTGCTTTTTGTTGCTTTCATTTGCTCTTTTTGTGCTTGAACACCAAGTCTTTGGGAATTTATTCTGAATAAATTGGTGCCAAAGTACAGAAAAAGAGCAACGTGTGTCTACGCTTGGCAAAAATCTCAAATTTGTAAAAATTATTTGCCATAAAGTCAGTCCTTTTGTATTTAGAAATTTTAGATTGAAAATTCTTAAATCTTTACTTATAACAATTAAAACTTGAGAACTCTTTGATTTCAGATTGATTTGTATAGAATGATCAAAATGAAACCAAAAAAAGGTTTTCAAAACTTGTAGACGTTTGAGCATCATTTAGAGTAGAATAGAAAATTTTATCTTAAATCTTAATCCAAGAGCAGTGTTGTTACGTTGGTGTCTACGGCCTACGAATATTGGTTCTACTATAGATTTTGCCTTCGAGAGTTATAACTTACGCGTAGACACTATCTTCGTAGGCGAAATGTTTTGCTAACGGCCTACGACTTTTGCCTACGCGTAGGTAATTGCCTTCGAAGGCAAAAACATAGGCGTAGGTGCCTTCGAATAACAAATCTGTCCAAGAGTAGACACTTCGTAAAAATACAGTTTTTGTGTCAGCGAACAAAGACATGAAGTGTCTGCTTCAGGTTTTTTTGATATAGAAAATTAGTTTCTTATTGTAGAGATTAAATTAAAAGTTTATATGAATTGAAATTATTTTTAATGGGGAAAATTGTAAACAATTGAAGAACTAATTTGAAATCTAATTAATAAACACTATTGAGACTTTTAAGTTTATCTTGAATTTTCTGCAGAAACACATAAGGCTTTATCAAGGAGTAATAATTTCGGTTTAACGTGATCTAACGGGGCCTTAAGTGAAAATTCTTACTCCTTGAGTTTTATCTGATAATTTTAGATTTTTTTTCTGCAGTTATTTCTATACACATCTACGGAAAATTTCTTTTTACTAAAATATTTTGACTTTTAACTTTATAAAAATTTCAAGGCCTTTAAATTATTAACATTTTAGGAATTTTATTTTCATGAAAACAAAAGAATTTGCAATTCATAAAAATCTTTTAAGAGCAATTAAAATTCTTTTAAATTTCTTCAATTGTTTACAATTCTTGCATTCATTATTTTTAAATTTTTCTTTTATTTCATTCAATAAATTAACTTTCACATTATTTGCACCAAATTTTATTCCTAACAAACTAATAAATAAAAAAATACAAACAAAAAATGATAATAAAAACACATTGAATGACACAGGAGAAGAAAAAATTTGTGAATCATCAAAATTAAAACTCATCAAGCAAATTTCTCTTTCATTTCTTAGGAGAAGGAAGATGGACCTTTATACAAGTTCTACGAAGTCATCATGGACGTTGGCGGTGAATTTATGCAAGCAATAAACTCAATGAATGATGTGACCTTGTTCGCTCCTAGTAATGAAGCATGGAATCGTCCAGAAGTTCGCAATATTTTGGGGTAAGTCTTCAAATTTTTTCTTTAATGTCAAAAACAGAAAATTTTTAAATAGATAATTAAAATGCCTTTTGGCTGTTGTTCCATAAAATCATGAAATCGACACATTTTGCTTTTAAGTTTATGCATGAAAATTATTCAAAACAAATTTAGAATTTTTGATCCAGAGTAATAATTTTTTAAATAAACTGTTACAAAACATGAATACGTAGACTTTTACTTCTACTTAGACATAAACACACAAAAAAATTCCATAAAGATCTACTCCTGAGTGCTCAATAGAAGAAATAAGATTTCTGAAAACTGTTTTTACTGTTATTTTGTTTTCACTTATAAATTTCAATAGACACCGGCTAGAGGCAAGTGTTTTATATTATTAGAAAATCAGAAACTCAAGTCGAAGAATTTAAAGCAAATGATAAGTCAAAGCTTCAATTTATTTCTAAAACTGAGCCAAATCTAAAAAACAGTAAAACAGCTGTTTTACAAAATAACAGTAAAAACAGTTTATATAAATTCTAAGGAGAAGTGACAATTATTTTTTATACAAAAATATTTAAAACTTTTGTACAGATTCTGAAAATAAAATTTGAATAACTAATAGCCATCCATTCATTAAGCACATTTTATTGCTTTTCTAAGCTATGTGCAATGAAATAAAGTGAATTCATAGAGAATTTTTAATTACCGTGTTATTGTGGCACCCAGGAATCAGCTGATAGCAAAATAATTAAACGATAAGCTTTAAGGATTTTTTGTGCACATTTAATTAGTTTAATTTTTGATATTCCATTAATTCTTAATTTAGCTCATAAAACTTTAACAAGAAAAAGCCAAAATTCATTGAAAAAATTTATATTAAAGTCACAAAAACCATTTTTTGTTGAATTATCCATAAAACTACTCCTAATTAGTCCTCAATTCATTCTAGACAATTAATTTTTATTACTTTGTGATAAATTTCCTCTAGCATGCAAAAATTGGGTCAAAAACAGTTCAAAGCTGCCAAAAATGAACTTTTTAATGGGAAAAATGAGGATAATGAAAAATTATTTATTAAACCCATAATTTATGGCGAATTATAAAAGAATTTATTTCTCGGGTGTTAACATTGAAAATTTTATTAAATTTTGATGAAAGCTTATAATAAATTTAATTATGTTGTGAAATTGAGCGTAAAATTATTGAATTTTACTTCAAAATTAAACCTTAAATTGTAATTTTGACAGCAGTAAAATGAGATAATTAGAAGAATATTAAAAGAACATAAATTGAAACAGCAAATGAAACCCTTGTTTAAATTCATCATAAAATCATCCTTAATTTATTTTCATAAAATTTCTCTCTTTAAAGCCTGCAAACAGCATGCAATCAAAAAGAAAATCTCATAATTTATGTAGATTTCTTTCGTTTTTAATTATGATTTATCTACACACCTAGAAAAAAATAATCCTCATATTTATATCACCATTTCAGGCTCATTAGAGTTAAATTGAAAATAAAATTTAGCTTTTCATTCTTCAATCAATGTTCAATAAAAAGAAAAAGTTTTCATTACGAAACGATAAAAATCAATATCAACGAAGCAAATTAATTTTGTCTCATTGGAGAACAATAAAAAGAGCAGAGTGGAATTATTTTTATGCTACCAATATCTCTCTATCTATCTCTCTGTGTGTGTTGAATAGAAAGCTCAAAGAAGCCGTAGAAAAAAGAGAAAATTGTACTTTTAATGATGATTCACTTTGATGTTCTAACAATTTTCCTTTTCCCTTGCCGCTTTACTTACGTTAAATGACGAACGAACCACTTGTGGCCCATATTCAATACTACATTTTTTCTCTCTCTTTTTGTTATATAAATACACACAGTGGAGACCCATTCGACTTAAGGTAAGATTGACTAGATAGCGATTGTCAGTACACGGAGAGTAGAATATTTTTTAACTGGCAAAAATATTTTTGTAATTTTGTGTTCTAAGAAGTTAATTTTCAAGTGTTATAAAAAAGCTAAAGAACTTTTGTGTATTTTTAAAAACAAAATTGAAAAATTTTGATAAAATTTATTAAGTGTTATTCGAAATTATAACAGTTTTATGACAGTTAAAAACTGTTATAAAACTGTTATAATTCTTTTAAAAAATCATTAAATCTGCTTTTAAAGAGTTAATTCTCCAAAAACCTTTACGCCAATTAAAAAATATTTTTCTCCATCGTGTACAAATAGTAGAGAAAATTTCGAGTCCATTTCACCATCATGATATGGGTATTTATTTAATTCCTATTCCTTTGATGAAAGAGAATGGGCTTTTAGACATAAATGATGACTATCCATTCATCTACACGTACGACATCATTTATTGTTTGCATTTTGAATTGAAAAACGATTAGAGAAGAGAAAGAATTGAATAAGGGCAAAAAAAGAAAAGAAGGAAGGAGTAAAAAAGATGTTTTTGTGTGTTTATATACACAATTGAGGACGGAATGGGATTTATTTGACTCTGAAGCTTTCAGCAAATATTTAAAGATTGGTTTAGGGAAAATACTAGGGTTCGGAATTATGCAGATAAGAAGAAGAAGTATGCGCATAATTTTCTTCTTCTTATTCATTTTTGTATGGAAAAATCAATAAGAAGAAGAAAATTATGCGCATACTTCTTCTTCTTATCTGCATAATTCCGAACCCTAGAAAATAGAAGAAGAAATTTAACTTTATTTATCATAAAATACTATAACTGCGTGCATGTGTGATGAGGAAGAAAGTCTAGCTAACTGGGACTTAGTGCCATGTTTGATGAGGTCGAGGACGTGACGGATTAGAAATTTTTCGAATCTAAATTAAAGTCTCAGCAAAATAGCAAAAATTTAAAAGAAAGCAACCTTTGTCAAGAAAACTTTTCATTGTCTTGATACTAAACGTGTTGAGATTTCTTAAATGACTAGACATCATGAACTTAAATTACTTAACATGCGTAAAATTACATAAATTTATTAAAAATATTTTTCTTTTATTTTAACAGAAACAAACAGAGAATGCGTGAAATTTTAAATCTTCACCTTGTTCGTGACCGTTATAGTGCAGAAAAAATTCGTTCTAATAACAATCAGGTGAATTTTTTAAAAATATTTTATAAAACAATTCAAACTTTGAATAAACTGTTATTAAAAGCTTTGAAATTTAAATTTAATTTTTAATCCTTGTTATATTTTACGTTTACAATACGCGCATTAAAGTGTAAAAAATAATAAATTTACTTCTTTAATTTCCTTTAGATCATTCATGTACCAACAAATGTCGATAAGAAATTCCTCTACTTTAATGTTCTTAATAATGGTGACAACAAGACTATCACAGTCGAAGGTGGTGGAGTAAATGCAACAATTATCCAATCGGACATTGCTGCCACAAATGGTTTTGTACACATCATCGATCACGTTCTTGGAGTTCCATATACAACGGTTTTAGAGAAATTACAAACTGATCCAATGTTGAAGTGAGTAAATGAAGAATTTCCCATTAGCATCACGTCGCATCCATAAATTTTGATTTCACTTTGCTCCATTACAGCGATACTCTGTGGTTGGGCACACGCAATAGATTTAATGAGCAATTAAATGGAACAGGTCGATTCACATTTTTTGTACCTAGCAATAAAGCCTGGAAGAGCATAGACAATGAAATTCCATCGACTTATAAGAAACTGTTTATGCCTGATTTTACTTATTATGTAAGTTCTTCATTTTTGATTTATTTGGCTTGATTATTTACAATATTGTTACTATTACTTAGGCTAATGCAATCTTAGAACGTCATTTGATTGTCGCCGAACGTGCATATACCATGAGCGAGCTAAAAAATATGTCTGTTACTGCTGACACACTCATTCTTAAGACTGTACGTGACCAACTGAAAGTTCGCATTTCAGAGCATGATAAACGTAAGTTATTTATTTTTTAAATATTTATTTTTGTTTTCTCCATATTCCGCGCTCTAAATCTACTTTTTTATTGTAAGAATTTTCATTTTACTGATGTACTTTACTTATTCATACCACACACATTTATAAACATTTTTCCTTATTTTTTTCCTTTTAACACACTTTTCTCACTTCCTTGAAGGTGCTTTAACTGACACTCAAATGGTCTGCAGTTTGAGTTGTTGGTTTTGAGAAGCTAAAGTAAATTTTTATTTTTAACGAATTATTAGAATTTAAACTTTTTACGACTTCAAAAATTTTTAAATTGATCAATTCAAAATTTAATTTGTTGTTTGTAAATTTAATTAACGAAGAATGTTTACAAGATTTAAGTTTTTGTAACGGTTTTCTGAAGTTTTAAATTTTTTGAAATTTAAAAAATCGTTATTTTTAAAAAAAATTCTTTCTGTTATTCTTTAGCTTCTCATAAAATTCTATTTCAGACACATTTTCACTTTATTATTCCTCTTACTGCATTATGAATGACTCATTTTTTACTTTTTTTTCTCTCTCCTCATTTCTCGACACAAAACCACCATCAAAAAGTTTTTCTCTTTATTCTCCTTTTCTTACCTTTTTTGATTTACGATCTTAATGAATTTTCTGTTCACTGTTCACTTACTTTATTAACAAATGTCTTTAAGGACACACGAACAGTCACAACAACACATTTTTTCATGTACATAAATTAATTTTTTGCTGTCGTCTGTCTCAACTTTTTATTTTTTCTCCTTATTTCCTTAAAATTCCCTTCGTTATTTTGCCAAGTTTATTATTTTATAAAGGAAATGTCTTTAGTTTTTTCTCATTGTTGCTCTTGTTACACATACTATCACAAAATATGTAATAATCCTTTCTTTAAACATTTATTTTGGGATAAGAAAAAATCAATAAATGTCAACAGACAAATCATTATCATCATCCTTAGTCCTGCTATGATAATAAAAAGAAGTCTTTTGTGAAGTTAGTTTGATTTTTTAGTCAAAATATTTAAAACAAATTTATTCAGTTACATGTCAATCTAAAATGAAGATTAAAACGATTGTTGTGAAAAGAATGAAGTAATAGCTTAAAATTTGAAATTTTAAATTCAAAATCATAGACAGAAAAAAGATAGTTAAGGTGATAATTGATATTCGTGATAGTCGTGACCTGTCATGATAGTTTCTATCAAGTTGATAGTTGACAATCAACATTTTGATAGTCATGAAAACTATCATGATAGTCAAAACAATCAATTGATTCCAGGGTTAACAACAATATTGAGATCAGTTGACGAAATGTGAGGATTTTGAAATACTTGGGAATTTAAGCGAATTTAGTGGATTTTGTAGAGACTCGTTAACCCTGGAATTGATTAAATCGATCACTATCATAATTTTTCTTTGTCTATATTCAAAACTTGAAAACTTTTTTGCAAACAAGCCCTGAGAAATCTTTGATTTCTTCATACAAATCAAAGAAATAAAATTTGCTTTTTTGATTTCGCAATAAAAAATTTAAACTGAAATCAAAGAGTTTTTAGGCCTTATCAACAATAAAATTTCCTTGGATTAAATTAAATCAAGAATTTATTCTTTAATCCTCTAAGTAAAAGAACAGATTAAATATAATCAGCAGGAATTCAAAGTCAAGTTTCAGCCCGCTTTCCAAATTTGCTTCGATGGTAAACTTTGCGACAGATTTTACATTCAAAATTTTTGTTGAAGGTCCGCCGTTATAGATTTAAATTTGACTGTGTTCTATTGAGACAGATTAAATTTAATCTTTAAGATTTATTAAATCCATAAGAAAATCCATAAGAAAAATGGAATAAAATTTTGACCTTAAAAGTTAAACTAACTTCACGTGAGTAAAAAAGATATCATGACTTTTTTGTTTCATTCATTGCAAAGGAAAACTATTTTCACACATACACATGAACATACATAAAAAATGTCAATTTGAAGAAAATCACCCATAAGCCTCGTTTAATCCAAAAATTCATGCATATGTTATGTGATATTTTCTCATGCTGAAAGAGACTTCAAAAATCGATTTCTATTCATCTCTCAATCTGTGTCATTGCTTTTTATTATTTTTAAGCTTTTTGCTTTATCGAATCAAATTGCATGAATTTTCATTGGATTAAATTGAAGTGATGCATAAAAAAATTTAGAAATTTTCAAAAAAACAAAAATGTTTTCTTATATATCAAAAAATTATTTCATCTACATATAGCGGAGGATGATTATTCGTTTAGTGAGTTTCGTCCCGGTAAGCAATTGTTCTTAACCAAAAAAAATACATCAAAACATTATCGAATTATTATATGAAAATTTCTTTCACATTTTCCTTCTTCACACTTTTTAATTTTTATTCGATATTCGATGTCAGTAAACATTATATGATGTTAAACAAGTAGATTAAAAATTTCATTCATTTTAACATAAAATTTTTCATTTTGAGCATGTTTTAATGAAAATACAAATTTTTTAATTACGATCAAATACATTAATTAACGTCATTATACTCAACAACAAACAGAGGTCAAAACTCACAAACAATAAACACTCGAACATAATTTTTGATTAAAAGCCTCCAACACCATCACAACCACGACAATTTTATTAGATTTAATGAAATTTCTTTTATTTAACAGTGATGAAAACACATCACATGCATGATATTTTATGTCCACACTTAATGTCCCTATATTAAGCCTGTAAAAAATTTATTGTGTGATTGTATTATTAATTTCGATAATAGCCGCATTATGTCATGACAAAAACAAACAAATACACTCACACTGTGGGTGGATGAATGATTTTTATTAGCGATAATCGATAAATTATGTTTACTGAATCATTTTCAGATTTTAATAAGATGATGGAGTGAATTATTTCTATTATTGCTTCTGTTCAGAAGATTACATATAGAAATTTTTTAATAAATAGTTCGAAATTTTATTTAAGTAAAACATTGAAAATTTTTAAATTAACAGATTTTTAAAATCCAAATTTAATAAATTTCGTTATTTTATTATTAATCTTAAAAGTTTCTATAAATTAATGGTTTGTAAGGATATTACAGAATGCATTGATTATGTATAAAACTTACTTTACGAAGCAGTATAAAAGTCTAAATTTTTGTTTTCTATGATATCTGAAAAATCCTTAACGACAGTTTAAAATTATTGAATTTATTTTGAATTAAACCGATCTTCTTAAATTTTACAAAAACCCCTTAATAATTTAATTTCAATTTTAAAAATACGGCAATTATAAAAATGAAATCTTCTCCTTGAAAGATGATTCATTCTTTTTATAAAGAAAAGAATATAAATGATTAAACTAACGGATTTCTAAAATTTAAATTTTTAAAATAAAAATGACGTTATTTTGAACAAATTGTCAAAAATTTTGTTACATTAAGAATATTTCTCCAATCAATATCTTTTTATATTGCCTTTATAAATATTAAAGCCATCATAAACATAAAAGTCACATTTCATCTAAACGACGTGAAAATAGATTGATTCTGTAAACACAGACAACGCAATTTTGATTGATTAGCACGAACTCAAGAAACGAAAATCTTTCTCTCTCAATTTTTGATAGCTTGACATAAAATTGAGAGAAATGTATAGGAAAGCGTGCGGAAATGGTGAAGAAGAAAATATTCTCATGTGGGTTGTGCCTGTAAGACTAATTTCGAACTTTATTAAATGAAAGGCTTTAGGGAATTTTTATTGATTTCTGATGGCATGAAAAAATTGTAAAAATTTTGTTTTGATAAGATTAAGAACATTCGAAATTTCCTCACAACATCTTTTTATTGATATTAGCAACATTTGCTCGTAATAAACAAAACTTTTTTTTTTAGCTTTTACTCACTCTTTATTACTGCCCAAAAACTCATATTTGATATAGAACAACAATATATAAATATATATGAGAAAACGTTTATTGAATCATTATTAGCTTACACATATGTGAAGAAATTCGAACACGTATCTTCTATTTATTGATTTTTAATGTCTGTATATCGAAATTTTCGTTCTTTTCTAAATGAATGTATGTTTGGTAACATTCGTTGTCAATTGCAATAATATCTTCATGTGTTGTTTAACAATGTCATTATTATCACTCAAAAAAGAACCTTTCTTTTTTCTCGCTCACCATATGTTGTTGTTTTTGCTTCTTTTTATCACAAATTCGCCTCATTAGTCTTTCTCACCAAATAAAAAAATTTTCTTTTTCTTCTTGTCTATTAGAATGTTGTTGTAAAAATTTTGAAACTTTTATGAACAATTTTTTCATTTAACTTTTTTTTTCTTTAAATATTTCAGGCTACTCAATAACTTGGAACAATAAGAAAATCAATGTTTTCCGTTCGGATGTCGTTTGTACTAATGGCATCATTCATGTGATCGATTATCCATTCATCGAAGAGAAGGATGTTATTACTCCAGCTAATACAGCTAATAAAAATATTTACCAACTGCCATCACTAATCTCAACACTGCTCCTCATCGCCTCAACATATTTTCTGATTTAAATTCTCATAACAACATCAATATTTGAATGAGAAACTCTAGGTAGCGACTAAATCAAACAAAAACTCTCTCCAGTTTTATTTCTTATAATTTTTCCTTGACATAAATACACTGATGGACATTTTTGAGTAACTTTTGAGAAATTATTACAACTTATTTCGGCTAAAACATTTTAGTGATTTAAATTTAATTAAAATTTTGGTTAGAAAATATTTTGCTATTTTCACAAATACTTTTTAAGCAACAGATTTAAATAAACAATAGAAAAGGAAAACATATCGAAAACATGCAGTTTATAACGAAAGTTTAAAAAATTCATTTTTCTTATTAAACAATAAAATTGTCATTTGAGTTCAGCTTTCTTTATTTTATTCTAATTTCATTATGAAAATTTTTATTGACTTAAGCTTCTTGGAATTTATTCTTGAAAAGCTATATTCTCCAAAACAAACTCAAATCAAAGAATTCACAGTCTGTCGGGAACTTTAGAAACGTTCAATAAAGAACACTTGATTTTGGTTGCAATTCAGATTTTAGTTCATAAAGTTCAAAGTGAATAGAAATACAAGTATTGAAAGAAATTATTGCTGAAACGATATAAATATAATTCATGACTTAATTTAGTAATTCTTACCGTTTTAGACGGTCTGTTCTCGACAAAAAATGAATTGAAAATAACGAAAAAAGAGAGCGATTTAAGTCGTTACAATTTTTGAGAGAGAGAAATTTGAACTAAAAATCGTTAAATTTATAAAACCTAAATCATTGTAGATTATTATCTACAACAGTCTATTTCTTCAAGATTTTAATATTACTTTACAAGAAAAATTCCAAAAAGCTTAAGACAATTATGAAAGACTTTTTATGGGGTTTGTCAATCAGTGAAGAAAAATATATCTACATAGATGGATGAACCTTATATTTTCTTCTATCTAAAAATTAATTAAATGACTAAGAAAAGTTAGTCATAGAGAAAAAAGGAAGAAGGAAAGTAACATACACCTAGGTGAAATCGCTTTTTTGTATAGCAAATGACAAAAGTTGAAGTGAAATTCGCACTAATGAACATAATATACATAAATGTATTTAAAATGATGATGAAAAAAATGTTAAAAACTGCCGACGAAATAATAAGTAATAATGATATATAGAAAAACACATTTAAAAAATTTATATAGAGCGAGCGAGAGAGTCAGTCAAAAATTTAATGTTGTTTTTTTATTTATTCTCTTTTTGCATTCGAATTATTTTTTATTCTGTAAAATATGTGAGGCAAAAAAAAATAAGTCCAATCTTATGTCAGAGTAGAAAATTAAATATAAAAAAATATCCAAGTTGTTTTTAGGTTGTATTCTCTTGGATAACATTAAAAAATTTTCAAACATGATTTTCTTATTCATTTTATTTGCTACTAGAAGAAGAAAAAAAATTTATTTAAATAAAAAAATTTAGAAATACATCCAAAGATCATATGTATGACAGAAGATGATGAAGAAAAATAAATTTATATATAAAAGAAAGTAAATATTTATAATTTTTTTTTATTAGATGATATATGAGAAGTTGCAAACTTCCTGCATTAAAATGAAAAAAAAAAATCAAATTTTTGTTTGTGAAGAAAAAACTTGTACGATAGAAAAAAAGAAAACATTTATTTGAAACTGTTTTGTGTTTGCTGTGTTTTTTTGAAAAGAATGAAATCAAGATGGAAACATAAAGTTTAAAGCAAATACTTACAATCAGAGTTGTTATTCATAGATGTCAATGTCTTTTTTTAGTCTATATAGATAATGCTTTATGTATAGACAACGTCTATATAGACGAAAAACATAGACTTAGACGAAAATTTTTGGAAAATATAGAAGTGGGTTATGCATAGATCTATATATACGAATAGATGATTTCATATATTAGTCTATGCGTCTATATAAATCTATGCATCATTTTCGTTTATATAGCCCACTTTTATATAGTCCAAAACTTTTCGTCTACGTCAATTTTTTTTGTCTATATAGACGTTGTCTGCACATAGACCATTGTCTATATAGACGAAATCTATCAAAGGTCTATATAGACGCATAGACATAGGCCGTCTATATAACAACTCTGCTCACAACATTTCAAAAATTTCTTTTTATCAAAAATATAATATAGACATCATGAGTTACGATCTTGATAAGTGATTTTATGCCAGAAAAAAAGTTAAAACTTTATGACATTTATAAAAATTTTATGAGACAGAAAAGTTTGTATGGAAAAATTTTATTAATTTCATAAAGTGCACTTTTTATGCCTCATAAAGACACTTTGTGAGATCCAACTTTAAGCCAGTTATAAAGTTTTTCTCTTTATGTTAAAAGAATTTATTTAAAAAAAAATTTTTGATCAATTTTCAAAGCAAAATTCAGCGTTTGTGCATCATTAACAGAGAAACTTCTTTAAAATTTGATAAGAAATTTCTCGGGCATGAAAATAATTTTCTCTTTTTTGCTACTATTTGATATTTTTTGCTCCCATTTGACCTTTTTTACACCTATTTGCTCTATTTTTGTGTGTCCAAGATAATACTGCAGAGCCTGGTTTTTATTTGGGTTTCATGTAGTTTAACCACTAATAGATTAAAAGGGAAAGTCATTCAAGTTAATAGCAAATAAATTTTTTGTTTCCATCT
>JACWBX010001499.1:23953-37846 GCA_014622435.1 Polypedilum pembai
ATTTTTGATCAATTTTCAAAGCAAAATTCAGCGTTTGTGCATCATTAACAGAGAAACTTCTTTAAAATTTGATTAGAAATTTCTCAGGTATGAAAATAATTTTCTCTTTTTTGCTACTATTTGATATTTTTTGCTCCCATTTGACCTTTTTTACACCTATTTGCTCTATTTTTGTGTGTCCAAGCCTGAGAAATTTCGCTATAATACTGCAGAAATACAAGAAAATTTTTCGGGAAATCCTCTACAGATTTTTTTCAGAAATTTCTTATTACCATTTTGTTCCTATCTTGAAAAGTCTTTAATGTCATTAGCCTGGTTTTTATTTGGGTTTCATGTAGTTTAACCACTAATAGATTAAAAGGGAAAGTCATTAAGGTTAATAGCAAATAAATTTTTTGTTTCCATCTTGAAAAATCTATTAATTATGAGAGAATTCTTTAAAACAAAAAAGTAACCCCAGTTGACATTTTAATCAAAAAATCTTCACTATTTGAAATTTTCTCTCAAATTAATTTTTCTTTTTAAAAAGCACAGCAAAATTCAATTTTAAAAAATCATAAAACTACTAAAAACAGCATTAAGAAGAAAAATTTTCTCTCAACATTACGCTTTGGCAGACTATTGCACGAGCGTTAACCGCATAAAAATCACAAACACAACAAAAAAAAGATAAACAAGCTTTCGTAAAGCTTCTAATTGTTCGTACAGTGACTGTAATCTGTAATGATTAGTTTGGTAAGAGTAATTAATGAATGAATATTATGTATTAAAGCAAAAAAAGAAAAAAAGATAATGAAGAAACCAATTTAGATAAGAAGACATAAATAATTTATATTATGACTAAAGTATGTGCATGTGGCAATTTTTGCAATAGAAAATGAACGAGAATTTAACTGAAAATGAAAATTTTATACAAAGAATTTGCTATAGCTTCATTTTTTGCACTTTTAAAATTTTCTTTTTTATCACAAAAAAGTTTTATTTAAAGCAGCTTCTGACTTTTCATTTTAATTTTGTCTACAATTGCATGCGTGCTAAAAATACATAAAATAAATATCAGCTAAGCCCGAAAACAGCTTAAAATTTATAAGTATTAAAAATTTTGTGGATTTTCTCTTCCTTGCTGAATTTTGTTGAATTTTTCAAAGTGGTGAGAACTCTTGAGAACTCAAAAAGATGCAAAAACAGAGTAAACATTAAAAAATTATTTTTTATCTGAAACTATTTAACTTTTTGATGCTTTTGATAATTTTTTGTTGGGTTCGACGTTATGCAGATAAGAAAATAAATTATCTTGTCTTCATAATATCGATTTCTAGTTTTTTCATAAAGTTTTCTAAGAGTTTTTACAAGATACAAAAATAGCAAGTCTTTTACAAGCATTTCAAAACTTTTTGGTTTAACTCAAAATTCAAGGGAAAATAAAAAGAGCTTTAAAGGTGCTCATGGTTTTATAAAACATGTTAAAGCACTTCATAGCGATAGTTCTTTTTCCTTGATTTAAAATACTAATCAAAAATTCATTAAAACGGGTTTCCAAACACTTTCAATGTTGTTATCATAGCTGTTTAACTAAATTTACTCTTATTTTTGTCTAAATAGGCAAACTTGTAGATATAGACAGCTAAATAAAAATAACAAAATTCTGGTCACTTTTAAGACTTTTTTTCAATGTCAAAGTTTAAGACAGAGTCCAAAACCGTTTTGTATTTCAGTCACGATTAACTAAAATTCAACTAATTTTTAGTCGAATAAAAATAAAAAGTTAATTGATTAAATTTTAGTTGAAACTTTAATCGACTAAAAATTAAATGAAACAATTTAATTTGTCTAAAAGAGGTTTCGGTCTCTAGTTTAGGATTTCTATAAAACGTTGTATTGCTTTCTCTTCACTTCCCGTAGCATGCTAAAAGCATATAAATGGAAAATTTAACGTAATTTTGGCTAATCGGGTATGATAGAAGCTTCTATCTAAGCAGACTTTTCTCACTGACTTAAAGCTTAGTTTTTTTTTTTCTAATAAATTTGATCTCAAACACAGAAGAGAATTTTCTTCATGGTCTTTTTAAATTAAACTTTGAAATATTCAAACAAAACAAGAAGTGAGCAAGGAAAGAGAAAAAGTTATGAATTTGAAGGGTGATTTGCATAAAAAGAAACGTAAAATAACAAAAAGTATATTTTAATACCTTAAAAATTAAGAGAAAAATGAAATGAATTAAGAACACACTTATTGCCTTTTTCAAAATGACAAAAAATAAGTAAAAAAAATTAGGAAATTTAAAAATTTAAAAAATGAGCGTAAGAAAGAAGAAATTTTTGGTTTAATGAAATTTTTATGTTTAGTCACATACAGACATACACGAAATTCACACACACACACATGACATTTGATATTTTGACAAAAGTATTACGATAAATAAATAAAAAACGAGATTTCAGAAAATTGTGTATAAAAATAATAGATATTAATGAAAATAAAAGTCGAGAGAGAAAGTTGAAAATCATCAATAATTAAAATGTAAAATTTTTTGAAACGAAAATTATTAAGAAAAATCTGCGCATAATCCATGCACGAATGAGCTTAAAAGAAATCCGCAAAGTACCGAAAAAAAACACACATAAAACTTAATAAAAAGTTAAAAATTCTCTTTTTAGTTTTAATTATTTACAAAGAGAATAATTTTTGCTAATTTTGTCTCAAAATATTCATAAATGGATTTTATAAGAAAATACATTAACAAAAATTTTTTTCTGTCTCTCCTTAAACACTTTTTTATTTGTAATTATTGTCCATTTATAATGTCAGGATTTAAAAAACAATTTAGAGAAGAAAAAAAAATATTTTATTTGTTTCTATATGAATTATATTGCTTTTTATGTAAAACTGAATGATTTAAATGATGAAAAAATAAAAATTTAAAAACAAATAAAAATTACTTGTTTTTTGTATTTTCCAGCTTGATGAAATTTTCCATATCTTTATGTAACCTTGACCACGATTTTGATCATGGAAAATATTTTACACATTACCTTTTTAGGAACTGTATTTGATAAAGTTCAAGCATTAGTGTCTCGGCCTAGCATGGATGGATTATAATTTTTTCCCAGGCGGAATTTTTGCTAACTCAGTGATCGAGTTGACTGTATATTGCAATCTTTGCAGAGAAATTAAATGACTGCTAATACAGAATATCACAGCCAAACTATCATTATCGTGAAGGACTATGAACATAAAAATTCAAAAACAATTTTTGAATAATTTTTAACATTTTTTACAAGTAAAATCACCAGTACAGGCGAAAAAATACCTGTACTGGCAGAATTATAAAGGTACAGTCTAATCAATGCGTAGATATGTAGAGTCAGAGGCATCTATGATAATAACTATGCATTAAATTTTTATTATATAATTATAAGTTTTGCAACAAAATACTGAACTTTCACAGGAAAATGCGCTCTTAACGAGTTGCGGATATTACGAGTTTTTTCGTTTTTCTTCAGAGTCATTTTTCCTTTGAAAAATTCCGAAAACGGAAACTTCATAGACTCATGTTAAGAACTTATACAGAAACAAAATTGGATCTTCTCGAAATTTTCCCGATTTGTAACGCCTAATTACAATTTGAATAATCTGAAACTAAATTTATATCAAAGAAAAATAATTTCTTATTCACAAACAGATTTTAATCAATTTTTATTAAATTGAATTCTCAAAAGAAAATAAAGATAACATGAGTGTTTTGTAAAGAGGGCAAGTTTGTCAATCTATGAAATAATATTTTTAATTAAAAAGATAAGATGACTTTTGTTCGGTCAATTTGTTATAGAGATAGCTGATAATTGTTTTATAGTATCATAAGTAATATTGCATATAGTTTTTTGTTTGTTTGTTTGTCCAAAACTTAATGATGATAAAACAACATTTTTACATATTTTTTTTGCAATACAATTTAAGCTGTACAATATTTATACGTTTAGTGAATAATTTTTTGTTTGCTTTATCAATTATTATTTAATAATTTTAGTTTTACAGGTATATAAGTGTGTGATAGATAATTTCATGTTGTATGTATATATATTGAATTCACTTTTAATAAACGATAAAGTGAGAGGTAAATACAATACGTTTAGTGTGTTGACATATTTTTTTTTGATAATCATTAGAACATTTTTGTCGTCTATTTATGTGTGATGTAAAGTTTTTTCTTTTTCTTATTTATTTAATTAAAGTACATTCAAGGTTTTCACTTCAATTCATTCATATTCATATTTACGAAGAGTGATATATGAATCATCACTATAAATTTACACTCTCTACTATTACTCGTTGTTGTCACATTCGCCTTACGCTTTCAGTCAATGAAAATAAAAGTTTTTCTTCTTTTTAACTTTTATGAATGTAAAACGAAAGTTACAAACTGAGAGGAAAAAATAAATAATTCAATGATGAAAAGAACAAAAAATTAATATTTTAAGTCATACTTTTCTGACAATTGTCGACACTCACACATTATAAATTTTCTTTTTCATTTCAGCTCATAGCCCTATAATCTACAAAATATCGTTTAAAAAGCACATATATAAATAAACTTTGGGAGTCATTTATTAATAAATAAAAAAAGAAAAATAAATTTTTTGCAATAATCAATGCTGTCAAAGCATTGATGATGAAATGTAAAAAATTAAATTTGATTGCATTACGTTGAGAGGAGAGAAGAAGAGACATAATAAAAAGATTAAAATTAATTGAATGATTTTTTTAACGCCATACAGCTAATCAACATCTGTTTAAGGCCTTGTTTTATCATAAAAATTGTCGCTTCACACTCCACTCTTTAATCTCTGTTTTCATTTTCTTTCACAAAAATCTTCACACACATATTATTTTGTGTGTGTTTGGACTTTGTTTATCTTGCTTACGGAAGGAATATATTTATATAGAATCTACGTCTGTGTTTTTTTGTGAATCATTGTTATCTTTACCTATCTATTGTGCACGTTGTCGCAGACGTCGACTATTTCGATGGAATAATATTCGAGAAATTCTTTCTTTTAAAGTTGATAATCGTTCCATATAGCTGCGGTCGTTGATAGCACGATAAAGTTGCTCTTCGGCTATTTGCTACAACTCAAAAATTTCATCCTGTTGTCGTTCTAGTCTTTGCAAAGAATTTTTAATGTGTCTTCCATTGGTCTTGACAATAAGCTGCGTTGTGTCATTCATGCCGCCCAAAGTATGTCTGGCTTGCTGATGACTGTTTAATGACTGAAAGTACTGTTGATATGATGCCGATGTCTCAGGATTATGTGCTAATTCATAATTGTGATTAATAAAGCTATTACCACTCGAGCTAAAAAGTGAATCTTCACTTTGACTTGACGAAATATAATCGCTATTCCTTTGATGTTGCTGCACAAGTTTCTTCGATGCATTAATTGATGTATCGATTTTTTCTAGAAATTCTTCCATATATTTTCGATTCTCTTCATCTGGACTCGTAAGCGAATCAATTGAATCAGAATAGTCTTTCGAAAGTGATGAAGAAGATGATGGTTCAGTATTTGCTCGTCTTAACTGTACATCATTGTTATTATTGTTGGTGATTCCATTACTAAATTGCTCAACATCTTTCGGATAAAACGGTGAATCTTTATTTACTGGAATCATTAAATGCTCGCGAAGAAAGAGGCTATCGTTGGCAAATAATCTGTTTGTTCTACGAATTTGTTCCATCTAAAATTGAGAGCAAGAGTAAAGAAAAGGTAGTGATAATTAGAAATGCAGTCATATGACTTCTTCTGCGTTCAATTAATTGACACTTACCGAACATCCATATTGTATCGCTATGCCCTGCAATGTGTCAGTTTTTGTCAAATTGTGTCTGATTAACACTTCCGAATGTTGATTTCTCTTGAGATTATGATTTGTCGTTCCATATTTTTTCTGCTTTTTAAAGAAATTTGATTTCTCGCTGAAGAATGTCTCTTGTTCCATAATTTACATGCACTTCACTGTAATACTATGCGATTTATCTTTATGCACTGATTTGCTTCTACAATAGTGCTATGAACGACCGAAACATGAAGACTATTGCGAATTTTTGTTTCTTTTTTCACTCAAAATATTTTTTTCTTCTTTTGTATTGTGAAATTTAGGGGGAGAATGTGTTAGTGGAAAATTTTAGCAGCAGGGTTCGATAATTTTTAGTGAAAGATTTATAGCGCACATGAATGACGTAAAAAACGGTTTTAATTTTAAAATATCAAAGCTTTCTCTTCTTTTAAAAATAAAAATTTTAATATTAAATTTTTTTCTTTATTTCAAAATTTCATTTTCCTTAAACTTCCATAAAAATTTTATTGATTTTCTGCTCACTCATCATGAGTGTGCCTCTCATCTCATCAATCAGTTGTCTATGCTCTATTATCGATTTTTCCAATTGATTTAGTTGAAACTTTAATGGTTCGACTGCTGTTTGTGTTTCGCTATGAAAATTTATAAAAAATTTATTAAAAGTGTTGAGTTATGCATGTTAAATTGAAGCACGCTTACTTTTGTTCACGTTTTAGATCGATTGCTGCTTGCTTGTAAATTTCATTCCATTTGACATATTCACGCTGCATTGAATCTATATCTTCCTGAATAAAATCTATCAATTTTCCCATGGGATTCAACGAACGAACAAGCTTTTGTATGAGTTCTTTTAAATTTTCTATTTGTTTTATGTTCGATTGATTTCTTGTTTCATCATATTCCTGAAATTATATTTTAAAATTAATTTTTTGAATTTAAATGTCAATTTTATAATTACAATTTCAGTTTTCTTAATTTGATCTGCATTAGCATCCATTCCTAAAGCTCCTTCAAAATTTTTCTCTGTCTCGAGAATTTGTTGTACCAACACACCATGATCTGAATGCATTTCACCCGAGTCAATGCTTGCATTTTTAGATAGTCTTTCATTGAAGAAACTATTGTTGTCAGTCGAAGCACTTGGATCTTCAATTATCACAAGATTTTCTCCATCATCTTCAAGTTCTTTTGAGAAATTTTCCATTTTTACTTGAATGCCTGCAAGTTTTATATTTTCTTCAGGTTGTAAAACAATTTCGACATTTTTATCTCGTCTTCTTGGTGCTGCAGGTCTACTGCTAGCAGGTCTAAAATAATTAAATTTTTAATTGTTTGTAAATGCTAATAATGAAAGAATAAAAACCTTGCAGAAGGTGGTCGAAGTGATGTTCTTGGTCGTGAATCTATTGACTCACGTTTAAAGCTTGATTTGAATCTATCGATTTTCTCTTCCTGAGGTAATGGTTGCTGCTTATTATTGACTTCAATTGATGGTGATTCTTGTTGTTGTTGCTGTTTCTCTTGACTTTCATTTTCAACTGATTTTTGTCGATGCCTTGATGAGAGACGTTTATTGGATTTTTCTCTTCTTCGATATTCAGCCTCTTCATCAATTATTGCAGCAAGTTCGTCTTGCGGTTTTAACACTTCAGGTTCTTTTTCAATTTCAGCATGTCCATTAGTCTCAATATGATTCGTATCACCATTGACTTTTGGTTCTTCATTTTCTTTGCGATCTTCAGCTGTTTCAATTTGTTGCTGTTGTTGTGGCACTTCATGATGATTTTCAATTTCAATCTCTTCTTGCTTTTCTTGTGAATTTTGTCTTGGTGGTATGATTGAGTGATTTTCATGACTTCCATTTGTTATTATTTTTTCTTCAATTTTCAAAGATGACATAGAGTCACTATCTCTTGATGGCGCTTTTTTCAACTTTTTCGTGTCGTTTACATTTGACTTTGGCTTACTGCTGGGTTTTTCCTTCAACGTAGTTTTCTCTTTCACAGGATTCTTCTTCTCAATTGATTTTTGTGAAGTAATTTGCTTTTTAGGCTCAGGTTTAGCAGGTGTTCGATCTCTCGATGATGGCGGCTGTTTGCTGCTGACCTTCGCTGCTGGTTTCGTTTTTTGCTCACTCTTTGTTGGTTTTGATTTGTTCTGTACAGCACCTCCATTATTAACAATATTTACAGCTTCTGTACTATCCAATTTGTTATCTAATGCGTATGCTATTGCTTGAAATAATTCATTAGTCTTGTCCGCTTCAAGTCCAGCGACAATTTTCGATGTCTTAACTTGAAGGTCTTGTTTAGTTACAATTTCTAAAAATCAATAAAATTACTCAAATGTCTGCTCGAGTATGTGAAGTAATTTGTCTCTGTCAATACTCACTAATTACGTCAATTAATTTTTGAAGGAATTTCATTTTTCCATCACGATCTTTTTCTGCGTTAAGTTCTTCATCACTGTACAAATTTTGAAGGAAACTTGTGTCTCGAATCACCTATGGGAAGTAAAAAGTATCAAAAATTCATTTAAAACGAATAAATGATTAAGTTTGGAAATGCAATAACAATTTCAAACAATTAAACCACCCATCAACAGTTTTTCAAAGACAGTGAAACTTTTGTTTTAAATTATTGATTATAAGCATTATAAACAACGTAAAAAGGGTAGCTAAAATTTGGTTAGATCAATAAAAATTGTTGTCGAATGCATGATGCACACTTACAGCTTTTACAATATCTAAAATAAACTTAAATGGTGGCTTATTCAGCAATTTTTCAGAGAGCGGCGGTTTTTTCACATATTTTCCTAATGTATCCTGAGTTTTCTTTATCACCTCCGCATCAACACTTTTCTCAGTCATTATTAAATTTTTAATTATTTCTTATCTACACTTTAAAATCGAAAGTTAAACGATATGAGTTCTCGTAATTTGTTTTACTTTTTATTTTAACGCAATAACGTCATGCGATCGATTAGAATTTTGCTTCTTTGTATGTCCTAGTGACCTTTATTTTCAATTCATAATTTCTAGGAATGGACAGTGAGAGGAGAGAGAGACACAGACGGTAATAATCGCTAAAAAGTTAAATCTAGACTAAACTGCTCACTTTTTCTTGAATGAATGAATACTTTTTAGTGATTTGACAAATATTGTGTTGTACTATTATAGTATCCTTAGCAACCCGAATAAGTAGGGAGCAACGTGTATGCATGACAATTTTTTACTTTGTTTTTAGCTTTATTTGTTTACAATGAATGAAAGAGAGCGGGAGAGAGAGAGTTTGTTGAAAATATTATTTTCACTATATGCAGCAGGTGGAAATATTTGTAAGCAAGTCATCAATAGTAAAATAATTAGCTGATTGACGTATATCGTAAAATGTTCTAATGCATTTATTAAAAATAGAATTTCTTTCAGTGGAATGTATTTATAATGATAATTCTTTATTGATAATATCTTAACATAATGACTTAAATGTTTTTAAGACCATATATCGGACTTTGTTTTATAAATTCATCTAATTTTGTTTTGAACAATGCACTATTAATAGGAGTTCCGGGTGTCCATATGGGATTTTTCACTGCATATTCTACAAATACTTTAGCATAGAGCTGTTGAAGTAAATCTTTTACACCTGTTGATGAGCAATCTGTGTTGATTACAAATTTTAATCCAGATGCAGTCTCAAAATAATGAAGTGCATATTTGTCTGTCTTATAATATAAAAATCCTTCACGTGTATCAAGTGGAGATATCTTACTGACAAATGATTTTATTGAATAAAGTGATCCATACATTAATTTTGCTTCCTAATTTTTAATAACAAAAATTAAAATAGAAATTTTTAATTCAAAAAATAGTATTTCCAATTTTACCTCATCTCGTGTAATTCCTGACTGCTTCACTCGATTCCATTCTGCATAATAGAGCATTGTGCCATGTCTATCAAAAATGTATAGATTGTAAATTGTCATATTTGCCTGCAAATTAATTTATTTTAATTTTCTTAAAACCAAAACAATTTTTAAAATTTCAAGATCAACTTGAACTTAAAAATTCAAATTTTTTCTTTCTAACGGACAAAAACTATTTTTCATAAAAGCATCAAATACCCTACAATTTAAAAATCAGTTCACAGAAATTAAATTTTTTGTTATTTTTAATTAATTTATGGTTATAAGTTGATTTTATCTAGTTTTCTATTACTTATTCTTTTAACTTCATAGTGCCTTACTGTTATATCATATTAAAATATTTAAATTTTTATGAAAAGCACACAAAAAATAGCTAAAATATGGGTCGTACAAAAGGAAGCGTAAATAGTAAAAACAAATCAAAGGCTTCAACGCAAACAAAGCTTAATTTTCCAGTAGTAAAAAAGGATGAAGAGAAGCCGGTTGCAGCAATTCCGGTTTTAGAAGCGCCTTTGATGATATTTGTATGCAGGCGTTGTCACAATAATTTTGACACTACAGAATCATATCAAATGCACAATTGTCCAGCTCAATTATTTGCAATTGTTGAAACTGATGAAATTCAAGAAACTATTGACACAAATACTTCTAAAGTAAAATCACCTGAGAAAACAAAATCACCACAAGAGAAAAAGAAAGAAAAAGCTCCCAAAAAATCAAAAATTTCCGAAAGTAAACAGGACGAAAATGATAATGAGGAAGTTGTAAAAGAAAAGAAACCACGAAAACCTTATAAGAAACGCGAAAAGAAAAAAGATGATGATGAACCAAAAGTTCCAATTGCATGTGAAAAATGTGGCAAGTCATTTACACGAAAATATCATCTTGAAAGACATTTAACACATACACAGTGCAATCCAGGAACTTTCAAGAAAGAAGAATTCAATTGTGAAGTTTGCGGCAAAATATTTTCTCGCATTGACAATCTTCGAATGCATTTACGAGCTCATTTGGGTCAAAAATCAAGATCCAGAGGTAATAACATTATTCTTTATTATTCCTACTGAAGTTTTAACTTGCATAAACTTGTCTTTAGACTTTCAATGTCCATATTGTGAAAAAGCTTTTTATGGATCGTCATTGCTTAATATTCATATACGTTCGCATACAAGAGAAAAGCCATATTTATGTGAATTTGAGAATTGCGGAAAAGGATTTCCATCTAGCGGAGCCCTAACAAAACATCGTAGAACACATACTGGCGAACGCCCATATGAAGTAAGTAATAAGATTTTAATTTTGTAACAATTTTCATTCATTAAATTTCCTATCGAACAGTGTAAAATATGCGGTAATCGATTTGCAGCCAAAGAAACGTTAAATCGTCATACTCGAACACAGTAAGTAAATTTTTAAATTTTTCAAATGTTTAAATTTTAATTTTTTGAAATAATATTAAAGTACTGGACGACGAGATCATGTATGTCGAATTTGTGGCAAGAGTTTCATCCAGAACACACAATTACGCGCTCATCTTTTTCACCATACTGGCGAACATGCTTATACATGCGATATTTGCGGCAAACAATTCAATCGAAAGACTCGAATGCGCGAACATCTCGAGTATATTCATTTAGAAAAAAAAATGCCAACATGTAACATGTGTTCGAAAACTTTTATGCGTCGTGAAGATTTATCACGTCATATTGAGTCACATATTGGTGAAAGAAACCATACTTGTGCAATATGCGATAAGAAATTCGTTACAAAAGCTGCTGCTAGAATTCACATGTAAGTTGTTTTTATTTGTAAAAAATTTCTTATTAAAATTAATTTTTTATACAGGAGAATTCATCAAGTTGAAGATCCAGCACGATGTAATTATTGTAACAAGGACTTTTTGCGTATGGATTGTTTAGTTCGTCATGTTCGCTCAAAACATCGTGATATGCTACAACAAATAATTGTCGAAGCTGAAACAAATAGAATCATTTCGGCACAACAAAGTAAAATTTCAGATGCTGATGAACTTGAAATTATCGTTTACAACGAAGAAGACTCTCAGGATGCAGAAGCAAGAGGGGAAGTTTATGAGGTTGTCAATGTTGAAGAGACAGTTGCTGTCAAACCAAAGGTAACAACGAAGAAAGTTGTTGAATCTATATCAGAAGATGAAGACGATTGTGCGCCAATATTTTTGGATGATGATCTTCTTATGAAGAGAATTCAAGAACTTTTGCAAATCGTTATTGAAGAAAGTCTTTTGAAAGAACTTGGATTTGGTAAAAAACCAATTGATGAAGTTTTATGCTCAGTGCTTGAGCAGTGCAGTCATAAACCATTGAGAAAATCTGATGGAGTTTTGGACGATTCAACAAGAATGCGTGAAAATACTAAGCAATTATTTTCAATGGTACTTGATGAAGATCATATCAAAAGTTTGCTCAATAATTACACAGTTGATGAAGTCATCACAATCGTATTGAAAATGGCAAAATAAATTCTAAATTTTTTCATACTAATTGTACAATCTAAAATCTCTAGATTAATTGAATAAAATAAAACTTTATATTATGCTTTATGAAAAAATAATGATCTTTTTAATCAGAGTTTTCATTCATAAAAATATTAAGCTTTATAAGTTATTGAACTTGATTGACCTATCATTGAGTTGTAAAATTTGTTTTTATCGAAACTGGATAAACAACGTCTCTATTTTTACATTCAATTCAAGAAATTTGCATTCTGTGGTCAGTGTTGATTGAATCTTCTTTTGAATATATTTACTTTAGACTCAAAATGGAGATATTAAAATTTGCATTTTTAATTCTTTTAAAAGTAATTTTAACATTACAACGTGAGTTAAAATAATAAAATACTGTTTCTAAAATATTATGTTCTAATAAATTACAATGATATTTTAGAAGAATCATGTTTATTACCTGATGGAAAACAAATGTCAATATATATACGACTACATTATTGCGATCAATTTCAAAATTTAATAAGACAATATAATGGAAAGCCACCTACAGATATTGCACAGAACATCTATGCACATGCAAAAAGTTGTGCTAATCGTGGTGTATGTAAAGAAATAAAAATCATGATAAATTTTTAAATTTTTTTGCTATTATTTTAGCTTGTTTGCTGTCCTGATAATGCAATAAAACTCACAACTACAACAATTCGATCAATTTTTACAGTTTCTAACAGTAATGCAGATAATTCTGCAGATTTGCCTCAAAAATCAAATCTTCAATTAGTGAAAAATCATCCATATTTTAATTTGATCAATGATAGATCTTGTGGACAGAGTACAACAAACAGAGTTTTAGTTGCAAATGGATTCAATGGTATGTGCATTATATACTTTTTCTTCAATATATAAAAGTTGTCCACTTTTTTGACATAGCTGCCTTGAATGAAATACCTTGGGTTGCACTTCTTGGTTATCAATTACGTAATAGTCTTGTTTGGCAATGCGCTGGGACTTTGATCAGCAAAAAATTTGTTCTTACTGCTGCTGTAAGTAAAACTCGCATATAGTATTTCTTGTTGAAAACAAATATTTTGTAGCATTGCATATTACCAGAACTTGTAATTGCTCGACTTGGAGAGCATCAAATTTCAACCGTAAAAGATTGTGATGAATTCATCCAACAGTTGATAATCAGCTATGCATATCAGAACCAGACGAATCAACTTGAATGATTTTGAAATTTGTTGTCTGTCCAAGCACTGTTGAGAAGCAAGAATAGAATGTTTGTTTCAGTTGTCCATTTGAATGTCCATTGAAACATCTTGAGAATTGAATTTTATGTATACATATGTAAATAATCTTTTTGTTGAATAAAATATCTATCTATCTATCAAATGAAATGAGAATTCGAGCTATCCGAGAATGTTTGAGTCCCCCCTTTGAAACAGTAGTAGCTCTTCTAACTCCAAGGTCCACAAAAAGTTTGAGGTTAGGTTGCCATCACTGGATCTTCTTGATTTTATTATCCAAAATGTTTTAAATATTTGAGCTCTAGTTAGAATCCTCACAGATGTTGATTGCACTAAATAAATAAGTAGCCTCTCAGTCGTGCTATGCTGAGTCACTAAAT
>JACWBX010001500.1:0-16214 GCA_014622435.1 Polypedilum pembai
ACTCTTAGATTGTGCAATTGTTGACGTATTTTTCTTATGCGAAATGAGCGAACGAACAGGAAATGAAAAAATTGATTGATTTATGGTTTTTTGGTTGAGATTTTTAATTAGAAAAAAGAAATCTTTTATTACATCTCTCATGAATTGTTCAGAATCAGACAACAATATGAAAAAGTCGGAATAGATAAATCGATAGATTTTTCAATGCGTGGGATTTGTTATGAGCACGAAATGTTAGAACAGTGTTGTTATCGTAGATTTTTGTGGTCTACAATTTTGTCTACAGTCTACTCGTAGATTTTGTCTATGGGCAATTCTCCGAGTGACAAAATTCTCCAAAAATCTCTACTTTTTCATTTTACTCTTTAGCTATTTGTTTTCTAGCTTTCAAACTCAAATTCAATGCTTAAAATTAACAAATGTATAATAAAAACCATCTTTTAGCTGCTAAAAACCTTTGATTTGGCTAAATTTTGATTTTTAAAAAACGTCAATTAGTAAAAAAAATAATTTGCAGAATTTCGCATTGTAACTTATTAAACCTCATTGGAAAAGAGTATTATTTGATAAAGAATTGACATTTTATCCTCCAATCTACATTTCATAACACTTAAACAACGATTTATAGGAAAAAATAGCGTCAATTAGTAACAAAATTTTAAATTTGTAGAAAACAAAAACGTTTGTCGAATTTCAAAATTTTTGTTTACAAAATTAAAGAACACAACTTTGCTTAAATTTCCTTTGCTATTCTCCAATATATATCTTCCTAAAAAAATTTTAATCAAAAAACTGTTTAGTTATTCATGATTCATTGAGAATATTGGCTTTAACACAGTCAAGTTTCATTCCACCATCCATTTATGAATTTTCTTAGACGGCGGATTTTAAGGCGAATTTTACATAGAAAATTTTTGCTAAAGTCCACCGTTGGCAGATTTTAACTTGAGAGTGAAACAGTAAAAAATTGAAATCGAAAAATTTCGAACAAAAAGAACTACAAAAAAGATTAAAAAACGGATTTTTTCGAATTTTACTCAGAGAATTGCCCTATGAAGTCGAACTCGTAGTCAATAGACAATTTTTTTCGTCTATGATAACAACACTGTACTAGAACTAGATATATGAAAATAATTTATTTGAAAAATAGAACACTTTCTATTATTTCTTTAAAAAAGAATAAACAATAAACTATGAATTAGACATGTTCTAATTAATTTATTACAATTTAGCTCATAAAATAAATTTCACATATTGAGTCATTCCTCGAAAAAATGTTCGTGTGTTTGTGTGTGAAAGAAGGAGAAGGAGAAAAAAAAAATCTGCTTACATCATCTGAACATATATAGAGACACGAGTGAGAGTCATTCGATGATTAAGATCAAGGAAGCAATTTATGTCTTTATGTATGTCAACTTAAAAAGATTCAGATTTAATTCCAACATAATATTCATTCTGAATCGCTCAATTGTTGGTTTGAACTTTCGATCTTCCTCCATACACATTATGGAATGTACAAAAAAAGACATTTGAATGTAAAATTGGATTCAAATTGTGACTTGCTTTTGCCTTTTTTGCGAATTGAGATTGAACTCGAGAGCAGAGTCCGAAACTGTCTTGTTCTTGAAACCGGTTAAAATCTTCGGCTAATTTTAATCGACTAAAAATTAGTTGAATTTTAGCTAGTCGAAAAACGGTTTCGGACTCTGCTCGAGAGAAATTTAATTAATTAAAAATATGAATTAAAATATTTTTATAAGCGACAAAGAGAAAAAATTTAGGACATGAAAGAAACCACAAAGTGATGAAGATCAAATTACTTACTAGTAAATCGACAATGGCAGTAGGAGAAAAAATGTTGAGAGAAGACACTGATAACAAATTATTTTAACATCGTTCTTGTAATAATATTTTTTAAAAACGTTATTGTTGCCTCAAAGTCACTACACGAGCTATTAAAATAAATTATTTTTTTTCTTTTTCGAGTCTTTTTTTTTTTGAGTCTTGATAGAGGAGCAGAAGGAGGAGGAAGAACTTGAATCTCTTCACAATTGCCTCCGCTTACATGTGAATGCTTGCTACACGCTCTCGAATTAATTATGGGTTTGGTTGATATTTAGGTCAAATTTAACAATTTTATATGTGAGCCATTGCGAGCAGATTCATCAATTTTTATCGTTTTATTGCACATCTGAGAAATGAATGTTTTAGGTAAGAGCAGCTTGAAAAACTGAATGATTGATTGTTGCTTCACATTGAACAATAAATGACAATCATTAAAATCATTGATAACCGAAAATAAAGTGATGCGAACAGTATTTAGTGAATAATGACGAATAATAAACAGTGAAAAATTTAAATTGCAAACATTACAATGTTGCTGTGATAATAAATGATTATTGTAATCGATTAATTGCCACATTTATTGAATTTTAAATTCGAGAAAAAAAAAGAAACAATTTATAGCGTTAAATATAGCACAAATTGACACATTTAAGTCATTGTTCATTGTAAGAAATGCTCTTATTGACTTAATTTGACTATTTGAATTCTTTTGATATTCTCTATATAAACGCTTTAAAAATACTTTGATAGCGATTTGAAACAAAAATTTTTTAATAATAACCCAAAGAGAAAACTTTAGTCCGGCAGTCGAACTTGAAAATATCAGAAAAAATTAATTTTCCAGCAGCCGGACTAGACGAAGGACAGAGGATAGAGTCCGAATATTAGGAAATGTTAGAAAATTTCGGAATAAATTTCTCACTGGGAAATAGGTCAAAGCTAGATTCCTATATTTATTGAAATTGTGGCAAAACTGTACATTCTTGAGCTTAAATTGCGAACTAATTTGAAAGAGTAAACTCAATTTTATCATTTAGAATGAATTATAAAGAGTTTAATGGAATATCATCAAAGTTATTAATTTTTATTTTTGTGAAATCAGTGAAATAAGTAATAAGCCCTTGGGGTTAAGAACTTTGGTCTAAAGTGCCCTAAAGTGGCCTAACGTGCACTTACGGGGTCTAAAGTGGAAGTTCTTACCCCTTGAAAAAGTCAACATTAGGTCCCTACTTAGATAAATCTTAAAAAAAGAAAAAAAATTTGAATGATAAAAAGTTTCTATAATTTCTTTACTTATTCTCTCTCTTTTAAAAAAAAAAAGTCGTGCACAGCTATCGAGATGAAAGAGAGTTTATAAGCTTTGTTAATAAAAAAGAAATCAACGGTAATCATAACATTTGCTCAAGAGCTTTTTTTTTCTTTCATCATTTTGTTCGTTTTTGATGTGAAAATAAAATCTCCACTTGATTGACCCTTGACCTTCGACGATTCAAATGTGTTCGCGCGAGCACGATGTTGCATCATGTTTAATGTCTGCTTTTCGTCTGATTGCCCCCGAATCTGAATGAAATAACAATTTGAGGCAATTACTCGACTATTACTCGGCAATAATTGACTGACTGGCGGCGAGAGAGAGAGAAGAATGGGAAACTAAACAGATGGTTAATCAGCTTCTTCTTTTTAAGATGAATGATTTTTACCTCGCGCTGCATTTATGTCTTTTTTTTTGACTGCCAAATGATGAAATCACGAATTAGTAATCTTCATCAGCAGCTCAAAGTGGGTGGCCGGAAGCACACTTCGCGCATATCAATCAAATGAATATTGAGTTATGAGAAGTAAAAAGTATTGAATCGTGCACACAATTGCCAACCATTTGATGCTCACTCTTTCATCGCCTCCAATCAATTACATTAATTAAAATATCATCACGCATATCATTAGCATCAATACATAAAGACATTGTGTGTGTGTCGAAGAAAAAAAGTGTTTCTTTCTTTTATTTTATTTTAACATTCTCTTCTCTCGCTCTCTACAAGGCATTTAATTGATTATTTAAAACGCTATAAATTTATTTTATTGATATATTGTTGACTCTTTTTCTCACTTTCTGTTCTTTTTTCTGTCTTTTTTTACACGCATTTTTTTTTGTTCTTCTTTTTGTTTTTTGATTTTAAAAACTTTTATCAAGGGAAAATTACTTTAGGTTTCTTCACATGACTTCTTATTTCCCCGAATGACCACTAAGCAAGCAATTAGCATGCCTTTGGATTGGATTATAATTTTTCCCAGGCGGAATTATTGCTAACTCACAGGATGCACGTAGACTAAAGTGCCTGTTGTGACCTAATCCTGGCTCACGACAGTGATCGAGTTGACTGTATACTGCAATTTTTACAGAGAAGTTAAATGACTACTACTTGTGATTTTTGAAATGAGGAGAGTTTATGAAATCGCCTGGGTATTTCCGCTTTCTCTGTAACAATACAGAATATCTTAACCAAACTATTATTATCATGAGGGATCTTTTAAAGTGTGTTCCGAGAGCACTTGAGCAGTCGAAGTATCTAAACTTCTGAAAAATTCCTTAAAGAAAGCGCATTCTGGACTCGAATCCGGACCAGCCAGTACGCTATTCTTCAAATCAAGCGCATGAGCCTCGCGGTCACAAAGACGCTCAACTAGTATTAGTATCTGATCTTGTCTTTTTAAGCTAGCTAGCTTTAAGACGTATGCTTCACTGGCTAAAGTATGTTGAAAATTGTGATTTTAGCAAGGCATAAAAAAACTAAAGCTTTAGGCATGCCTAAAATTGTCTGAAGAAAGCAAAGTTTTCTGCAAGTAAGCTGAGTTAATTTTAAAAATCGTTCAAAATCAATTTATTTTCTCTCTCACTCTATAAACATCATGTTAGGTTAGAATAAAGAAAATTAAATATGGAAGTGTCACATACATGCATTGAATAAATAATCAGGCAATTTTCTTAACTCTTCTGACCACAATCTCTACTACTGATGAGTCGTGTACACTATCATCATGATCATTTGTTATTAAAAGAAATAGACTCTAAATGCACTCTTAAGATGGAAATGAAGACACTCTCTTATTGACCTCATCTCTCGGTCGCGAGTTGTTCATTGCAACAATTGCTTATCTTTTTCTTTTCTTATTCTTTCACACACAAATGGCGAGATAAAAGATGGCAGAAAATGAATAGAATTGAAAATGCAATGCTTTTAGTATGAAATGCAAATAAATCATTTTGAACATTTCGCTTTGCTTTTGTGAGAAAAATAGAATGAGAAAGAATGAAAAAAGTTTTTTTTTTATTGTGTGATAGAAATAGTGTGAAAAATGAAATTTATTTTATTGATTGCCTTAAGGGCTTAATTTAAATTCTCAACTTAAAGGAGTTTGAACTTTTGTATGCACTTTTGATCATTAGTCATTCAGTTGAGATAGAGAGAGAGATTGGCAGTAATTAATCAATAAATGAAATATAAAAAACAAGCTCATTTGAATTGCTTTGCGGTCCTCATTTGACTAAACTTTTGTAAATTGCACACACTAAATATTGAGAATTAAAACTTACAAACATTAAAAAATGAGAATCGAAACACTCAAGTATTAAAAACCATAAGTGCTGAATACTAAAAAGAACAAAGTTTACGACTGTGATGTTGAAACACTCAAACATTTAATGCTGAGTATCAAAACATTCAAACACTAAGTGCTGTGTACTAAAACACTCAAACACTTAGTGCTGAGCATTGAAACACTAAAACAGTTAATGTTGAGCACTAAAACAATCAGAAAAATTATTTCAATACATTTTATATAGTAATTAATGTCAGTTAATTGCAACTGGTATATTTTCAAATGCAATAACTTGATTTTTTAAAAAATCTCAAAAAAGAAGCTTTGCTACTTATATCTAGTAATTCAATATTCTATTAGAATTGAATTGAAAATAATTTCTTCATTTCTTTTTGCTTTAAATTGAAATCTCATGCAAGTAACAAAGTTGCATACAGTAAGTAATTTATTAGAAACAATTTGTTAGAATGAATTTAATGGCTGTATTCAATATCATGCACGAATAGTCAAGAAAGGAGAAGATTAATGCTAACAGGAAATAAGCAAGAGTCCGAAAAAAGCAGTAAAAAAATTGTGACTTTGCGATTGAACACAATGTGAAATTCAAAACAAAGAAGATTTTAGCACGAAATAGCTCGCTCGCTAATAGCAAAGATATTTTCCAATTGTCTCTCGACTGCCGACTCGTGATTTAAAGGCTGATAATGATCAGAGCGAGAGCTGGATAGAGTGCAATTATATCAATTGTGAGCGCCATGTAATTGCTTGTGGAATTTCTGTGCTAATGAATTGTCCATTGGGATGTGAGCATTCTTCGCATAGATAAGCATGCTGTGCCGTGCATTAACTCAATTATGATGGAATTCTTACCAAGCACTTCATCTTGTGATAATTTCCGTTACTGCTAGCTAATTTACTAGTTTTTAACACACAAACTAATCATCATCTTGTCGTCCTCAAATTAAATTTAAAATTCTGTCGTCATCATCTCTCTATCGCCTGAATGAATTATTTAATAAACAAAAATGAGTTGAATTTGAAGATGTGAGAAAAAAAATAAACGAAAGAAAAAAATGTAAATAAAAAAGTTGAATAAATTAAACTTTATCTCATTATTAAATGCCTAACCGCATTGACCACCTTCCAGGAATCAAATTAACACGTACCGCGTACCATCTTCAGCATCATCATCATCATCTTGTTTGCATATATGTGTATGTGAGTGGTTTGTGTATATTGACAAACAGAAATTCTTTTACCAATTTGTGTCCAATCATTTCTCTCAAAAAAGAGCAGCAACAGCAGCAGCAGCAGCAGTTTTTAGTGAAAGAAACTCGCTTTTTTCTCCTAATAAATTTCAAGTGTTTATGTTTTCATTTACATATCATCTTGTAGGGTCTTTTTTTTTTGGTCTCAAACTCAAATCACGACATCAGTAAAGAATTTTATTTTTTAGTTCTTATAAGAGAAAAATAGGAAATATTTTATTATGAATCATTGCAAAAAATTAGAAATTTAAGAGCGATTCTTAAACTAAATTGAAATTTATTTTACGCTACTTTGTAAGTTTTTTCAACTTATTCTGAGAATTTAAAACAATTATTGAAATAATTTTTATTTTTATAGGAAACAAAATTCAAAACACAAAAAGTTGTAAGTTTTAACCAAGGGGTTAGAACTCTTGATAGCGAAAATAAAGTAACCATTGAAACTCAAAAATTTTGTATAAAACTAAGAAAAATTTTTGTTAGTGGTTTTAACGCAAGGCGAAAACACTCCGCAATTTTATAGAAAACAGCTAGAAATTTCTGGTTTTGTGCTAGATGAATCCTACTAAAGCGTAGATTTGTTTGCACTTTATTTCCTTCTAAAAAGTCTAATTTTGTAACTGAAAATTTGAATTGTTAAAAAAATTTTTCCATAATTTTTAAAATGTTTTGTTTACATTTTGCAAAAATGAAAATTTTATAGAAAATCATTAAAATCTCGTAATATTTATCATAAAACTGGAAGATTAGTAAAGGAAAGAAACAATAAGTGTGAATTTAATAGATACAAATAGAATACAATCAAAGTTTTGCTTAAAATTCGAGTTTTTAAAGAAAATTCAATTTTCTTAAGAATCGCAAAAATTGCTGATTAATCGCATATTCGGCGATTAAGTGGAGTGCCTTCGCCTTGTTTTAAGCTTATTAACTTATAAAACCATACAAATATTCTTTAAACTCTAATTCTGAAATCATTTTTGAAACCAAAATAATCAAGAAAAGATAAAAACGAAATCTGCTAGCGAGGGGGTGACAGCTTCTACAAAAGAAAATTTTTACGAAAAGATTTCGAAATATTACGAAAAATTAAAATTCTTTCGTAAAAGCTGTCACCCCCTCGTTTGCTAGTATCTGACGCAAAAATATTTTAGAAATTTTTAATTTCTAACCAATTCTTAATTTGCTATTACAAAAATTATTAGCTTATCAGACTCCTTGTTAAAAATGCTATCTTTTGATACTAAAACCATGAAGAATGGCTAAGCACTTTTTGAGAAAAATAAATTTTCAAACTCAAAATTTTTTTTAGCGCCAGATATTAACCATCAAATTTTCCTACAAAAAGTTAAACCCAAGTAACTAAATAAACGTTAAGACTTTCCGTTTACTTGTCGTGGCATGTTAAAGACATATAAATTTCTCACAAACTATAAAGCCTTTTGATTTCATTCTTGTTTCAATTGAAAAAATGAATCAAAATAAACAAATAAAGACAAGAAACATGGAGTTTTCTTGCTTTTTATCATACAAAATATTAAAATAAAAAACTGTCAACAATAAAAATTTAGTTTAACAAAAACTTTAAATTTCTAAAAAAATCGTTTTTAAAATATCAAAAAATTCTTCTTAATTTACCGACAATAAGCTATGAAAAGAAAAAGAAGCCAAATAAAAGAGAAAAAAAAACTTCAAACTCAATTGTTAAGTCAACATTATGAGCATTTACTCAAACTCAAATTGCTGCTGTTTAGGGCTGCCATCGTCGCATTTAAAAATTAGAATAGACTCATCATCAAACATTTAGTATGAATATAACCGGATTCTTGGTGTCTATTAAAAAACACAATAATAATGAATGAAAAGAAAGAGAAGCTGACACACTCATCCATCTAACTACTTTAGATTTTGTCTCTTTCTTTCTCGAAGAAGGATTTTTTTTTTTTCGGCAAAGTGTTCTTTTACGAGCTAATAATCTTCTTTTCATCCGTCGTTTAAAATTTGTGTGGGAAATGCTCTCATTACCTTTTGTTAAATAAAACTTTTTTTCAGTCAGTTTCTTCTGTCTTTTTTTTATTTTTGGATAATTGTGCAAATTTATTTTTTTGATGAGTTCTCGTGAGAGACACAACACACGAAAATAAAGATATTTTGTGCGAGAAATGAAATAAAAAAAAATGCAAACGAATGTCAAATTAATGACATTAATTATTTTAATTTATGTTTGAAGACGTTCTTTGGGCAGATTTTTTTGTCAATTAGTTGAATTCTTTTTTTTTAAACACCTGTAGAAAGCCAAAACTTTTTGGCAATTCAATCATGTGTTCAACAAATTTCAGTCACTTTTCATTAACATCTTAACAACAGCAGTTTCCATCATGTCATACAAGCAGTGATCTTGACACGAGATGTGAACATGAAAAAGTGAGCAAAAGATTATGAAAGGAATATAAATTTTTTGACTAAATTATCTACATGGTGCTGCAAGTTGCTCTTTTATGGTTCAATTTAATCTTTGTTGTTGCTCACATTTTGTACTTTGATGTTAAATTAAATTTGATTGAAAAAAGTATGAACCAAAATTCAAACACTGAAACACAAAAAAGGTCAAAATGGAGCAAAAATGAGCAATTTGTTGCTCGCAGTTGTTCTAATTTGATCTTTGATGCTCTTCTTTTTATGTCCAAGGCTGGAAATTATCAAAATTTTAAGAAGAAATAAGTTTAAACTTCACGAAAAAAAATTAATAACTGACATAAAGTTTATATTACGTTTTGTCCTCATACAAGTAAATTTTTAGGCTTTAAAACAAAAATTTTTAAAAGTTAAAAAATCATTTCATCATTCATTTTCATTTGCTTCCATATTTAGAATAATTTTAACAAACAATAGTATCCATCAAATTATAATTTTTCAAAAGAATTTAATATGAAAACCAAAATCATGGAGTAGTTCTCTAACAACTGCTAAGTAATCTGCTACCAATTGATACTAATCATTATGCAATATGTATAGTAACGTTTATTCTGAATATTTTGATGCTCAACACATGCGTTTGAGTGTTTAAGTGCTCAGCACTAAGTGCTTGAATGCTTCAATGCTCAGCACTAAGTTTTTCTTAATATCTATTTGAGTTTTACAAAACTTAGCCTTAGACCTTAAGATTATTAATGCTCAGTAGTTATTTATTAGACATTTCAATGCTTAGTGCAGTTTTTGAATGTTTAGATGTTCACTTTATCCCAGTTATAAAATGTTTTTCTCTGTGTGTTTTTTACAAAAACAAAATTTATTTTGTTGACTTAATATCTGCATTTTTAACCAAGAAAAAAGCAAAAATTAAAATGTTGCAGAATGTCGCATAATGAATTTGATGAGACTGAAGTGTCTGAAATGTCGCCAAATGTTAAAGTTCTTTTCCTACGGTTTTTCAATAAAAATTTTAATAAAAGTGACTTCACCTTGATTTCAAATGAGTCTTTAAGAAATATTTTTGGCATTCTGACAGACTCATTCAGAGAAGAGTGCAGTGAGAACAGAAAGAAAACAAACAACATTCGTTGAAAGAACGGTTTGAAGTGGAGCGTGAATTTACAAAGAAATCATTTGCAAGGAAGAAATTGGGCAGGGCGTTCACGCTTTTATGTCAAATTTAAAAAATAATAAGCCTTTATTAAAAATCATTATTATTTCATCAAGCGGGGGCACTCAAAAAAAAAAAAGGACTTGTCTCTCTGTTAAATTGCTCTCTGGAACATAATTATTTGGCCATCGGGATGAAGTAAATTGTTTAAAAATGAAACAAAATCATTATAATTTTCAAGAGTGAGAGAGAGCGAGGACCAAAATTGAGATCGTCTTTATCACACAAACAACAACAACAACAAAAAAAACATTTGATTGTTTTATAATTTGCCTTTTGTCAAAAAACCGTTGAACATTTTCTCTAATTAAGGAAATTTTCTTGAGTTGACATGCAATCGAATATTTCTGGCTTGTTCCGTAACTCACAAACTCCTTCTCCTTCTTCTTATTATTTACTTACTTAATACTGGTCCACATAATTGGCCAGTCAAAGGAAAATTGTTATTGCTAATGATTGCAAAATGATTTACGCATGACAAGGTTTTACCTGCATTCCATCCATCAATTGACTTTCTTCTTTCTCTTTTAAATATACAACTTGATCAACTTGTATGCATATTTAAACGAAAAATAATTGTAACATTGATTAAATTAAATCACAATTGCAATCGACTGGAGAGAAAGAGAAGAGACAAGAAATTTCATCATGAATAAATTTTCACCATTGCGCGTTTGACCCATTTCTCACTTCAACATCTTCTTTTGTTTCCTTTCATTCTTCCTCATTTTCATGGCTTCTTCTTCTTCTTTTTTGGTTTCTCATTTCTTTATTAATAAAATGAAATTTTATTTTATAAATAAATTTCTTCATTAAAATAGAAATGATTTAAGTCCATTTCCACTTTAAACGTTGAACAAAAAAGTGTTCAAAATCAGACACTCATTGTACAAAATTTCCTTGTTTAATCTTTTATCTAAAAAATGGAAAAGAAGCAGTATTAAAGTAAATTACAAAACGTATTTAAGGCGTTCCCAAAGATTATTGTGAATAATCAGTAATTTTTGCAATTCTCAAGAAAATTAAGTTTTTTTCAAAAACTTGAATAATAATCTAAGTTCTAATCTAATAAGCTAAGTTTACACTTATTGCTTCTTTTTCTTGCTAACTCTAGCAATTTAATGATAAAAATTACGAGTTTTTAAAGATTTATAAATAAGTTTTCATTTTTGCAAAATTTAAACAAAAAATTTGAAATTTTTCTTAAACAAATCGAATTTTCAGGGGAATGGATACTTAAGCAAGTTGTAAAAAAAATGAATTTTGATTAAATTTGACAAACTTTAATCTGTTTAAACAATCTGATAAAAAGGCAAAAAATGACAAATTCTTTTGCCTAAGTGTCCATCATTTTAGACATTTCAATGGCAAAGGTAGATAATTTTAAGAGAAACTAATTTAAAATTCATAAGTGCAAATAATTCTACGCTGTAGTTGATTTCTTCTACCGTCTTCCCTCGAATATAAGAAACGTCTCTTATATTCGAATAGAAGTCTCTTGTATTAGAGAAAAAATTACATTATTTTTTTAAATTTTAAATTTTGTCAAATTCGAATACAAGAGACGTTTCTTATATTCGAGGGAAGACGGTAGCGAAATCCAGATGTTTCTCTTTGCTTTCTATAAAATTACAATTTTTACGACTAATCGGCAATTTTGAAATTAATTTGAATATGTTCATCTTGACTATAAAAGAATTTTTATTTCTTTATATGTTTTGCCAAATATTCGCTTGTAATTGAGTTCCTTTATTTGTCCATTTAATTCTAAAAAATAACAACTTTCTACGAACTTTTAATTATATGCATCTGAATGTCTCGCTAAAGGGCAAAGTGTGTGAGTGAATGGACTATATTGCATATTAAATTGTTAAATTATTGTCCTTCATTGACTATCATTGTGTCGGCATCTGTCTAAGTAATGATTATAGCTCATTTATATCTTGGTAAGCTGTTAGCAACATTGTTATCGACATGTTCTTTCATAATAAACTAATTGATGTCAATATGATCATTATAATGCACTAAAAAAATAGACAGGGAAGAGAAAAATTGTTAAAATTTTCAATTTTCATCATTTTAAAATGTTTGTTGAAATCCCTGATTGTCCTCCATCTACCATGAGTCATTAGATAAGGTCTTTGTTTTCCTTTTCACTCAATAATATGATACAATATGCGTATGTGCAAGATTTGCTGCCAGAACATTAATGCACATTGGATGAAGATGAATGAAAAAGAGGTGAATGATGATGACTGTAATTAGACATTCTTCTCTTTGCGCTTAACCATAAATTACGTAATGGACTTTTTTCTCTCACTCTTTACCTTTACAACATATCTAATTTTGTGTTTGTTTGTCGAAAAGAGTGAGCCAGATTATTTGAAGAGAGTTACTGTCTTTTCTCGTTTATATGATCTTGCTTTTACATTAAAACAAAAACTTTTATTTTTTAAAACTATTAAAAAATTCCTTAAAAACCGAAATTTTTCATAATAAAACTCACTTTCTAAACTGTTATTAGAGAGAAGTCTGCTAACTCGAATAATCAATATTTTTGGTTACTTAACTTAGTTTCTGAATATAACAGGAAAGATTTCAGATGGATAAAATATCTTTAGTTAGAACAAAGCGAAAGTTGGATTTGTTTCATTCAATTATTTCACAAACAACAAAACAATTCACTATTTATTTTCTTTTTAATTTTGAATTTAACAATGAAAAATTCAGTCGAAAAATTGTTATTAAATTTAAATGCTTTGCAAGTGAATGTTTTTTTCAGAGTTGTTACAGGCGAATTTTTTAAAGTTCGCCTGTTTTGCTTTTATATCAATGCTTTGGGAAATCAAACCATTGAGTGGACAAAAACTTTTTTGTATCTTATTCGACATAACTTCACCTTTAAAACAAGAGCTGTTTGAAATTTTTTGGTTGAGTCTTAGCTGAGTTATGTAACTTTAAGTGTTCGCCTGTCAAAAAAAAAACAGGCGAAAAATTAAAAAATTCATGCAGGCGAACATTAAAATTGACATAACTCAGCTAAGCCTCAACCAAAAAATTTCAAACTGCTCTTGTTTTAAAGGTGAAGTTATGTCGAATAAGATAAAAAAAAGTTTTTGTCCATTCGAAGGTTTGATTTTTTGATATAGACAAAACAGGCGAACTCGCCTGTAACAACTCTGGTTTTTTTAATTAAAATTTATTTAACTTCTTAATTATGAAATATAAAATTTTCAAAATTACATTTTTGTGATATTTTCCAGCGCCGAAGTCGACTTACGTACAAATTTTTAGTCGACTTCGAGTTCTGAAATTTTCCTTAGCAATGGACTCTTGTTTTCTATCTAAATGTCATTTGCTGGTTTTTACATTAAAACAACACAGTCAAGTTTCATTTAGCTGTCCATGTATAAATATACTTAGACGACGCATTTTCTAGCAAATTTTGAATACAAAATTTTTGTCAAAGTTCACAGTACTTGCTGATTTAAATTTGTCTGTGATTTCCAATTACTTAATTCATTAATAGTGAAATTTTTTCTTATTGATTTCATTAAAATGATGACAAATTGATGACGTTTTAGATCAATTTAATTATCACATTTAATGTAGAAGTTGTGTGTGAAAGTTAAAGAAAGAAAATTAATATGAATTTAATTGCCAATCAATAACTTTTTTTTATTAATTAACGACCACTCATAATATTAATTCAATTCCATTTCCAATCATTAATGTGTTTATGTTAATCATCTTACAAATTAATTACACACTTAATCAAGATCATGAAGAAGCAGAAAAGAGCAAAAGAAAGATTGACTGCATGCTGTCAGCAATTAATTGAGTCTGATCGAGTGAATTTAGATAATTATTTTGTAGTGCGCAAAAGAGAAACAATCACTAAAGTCCTTGATATTGCTTAACAATTTAAAGAGACAATCACAAGCAAGCAGAAACGAGGATATTAATTTTATGATATTAAAAGCCATCCATTTCAGCGCTTTTCGATATCAATAGCATTTTGCACGCATATATGCGACAATTTAGCGACGAACGATCACAGTTGATGATGACAAAGTGGTATTTGTGCCTTCTGCTTCATAAGAACTTGTACCAACTTCTTATTTCTTCTCTTCTCTTCGTTCATTTCGCCTTGCTTGCTTTTATACGCGCAGAGATGCTGAAGAGATTTCTTTCTGCTCTTTTTTACTTGCAATAAATTTCTTATTAACTTCTTTCTTCAGCCTTGTACAACTTCAGATTGTTGTTGTTATGTTCTGTATGTGCTGTTGTGCGGCTGTGACTCTCTTTCTCAGTCATATAATACGCGTTCACATATGTACACACATACAGACCATTCTTATTTTATTGAGAGTCTAAAAAAAAACACAGATATTCTGGAGTTTAATAATAATCAGTGATTAACGGTCGAATGTAGTGGTGTAGTGCTGAGTGTTTTATCTGAGAAAGACTTTTTCTTCTCTCTCTCTTCGATGCTTATTGCTCTTTGTCGTTGTCGTTGTTGCTTCTGCATTGATTCTTTTCAATTTCATTAGTAAAACTCATAAATTTCTTTCTTTCTTTTTGATTTGCAAAAGTAAAGGAAATGTGTAGGAGGATTTGAATAAAATTTTAAAATTTATTAAAATCTTCATTTAGAATTTCAGTATTTTTTGTTTAAAACAGAGTTGAAAAACTTCTAGCTTGACTCCTTGCAGCCAAACAAAATTAAATGCCTGACTGTCAAACTACAAATCTTTTTACCTTTTATTTTTGTTTTAAATCCTATTCAAATAAGTTCCACTATGTTGTTTATAGACGCTTCTCTTGATATTGATTCAGTTTCTAACAATTTCAATTCATTTCAACGAGAAATTGTGATAAAATTTACGAAAATTGCTTTAATGTTGTTATCGTACCGTCTTCTTTCGAATATAAGGAAATTTCGAATTGAAAATGAAAACTTATAAAGCATTAAATCTATATTATCGAAGAGCTAAGCTGAGAGATCTTCTAATTATCTATAGATTTTTTTTTTTTACTCAGAGGGTCTCAATACAAAAAAGTGGCAGTTATTTTTGCTCAGATTTGAATTTAAAATTCTTAAATTTGAACGCGTTTTATTGCAAACATTTAAGATTTTCACTGAGAAAAACACGCTAAAATTTCAATTTTCTTGTTTTTAAAAATGAATTGCAAAATAAAACTAGATTTTTGTGGCTTTTTCAATTACTATTGAGTAAATTCTTTTCAACTAAATAAGCAAAATTAAGAATATCTATAGATTTAAAATCTTTGTAACGAACTTTTTAACGGAAAATTAAGGGAAACAAAAATGCGCGCCAATTCAAATTAAAGGAAATAACGATCAGTTGGGCCCCCCTGGGTCTGTTAATTTCAATTCGAAAATCCAAACTGATTTTTAGCGCATTTTTGTATAGAAAATGCAGCTTATAAGTTCACTTTGGCTGGCTGTTCGGCTGGCTGTTTGGCTGGCTGCTTCGAGATCTCGAAAACTACAATAGCTAGAGACATCAGGTTTTTTGCTTTTGATTTGTGCTATCGAGTTATTGTGACGAAACATAATTAATAAGCTGTCACTGATTGCACAACTCCAGAAATTGCGAAATAAAATTTCCATGTTGAAAAATGTAAACAAAAAATTTTTTCGTTGGTTACTAAGATCTTTTGCATCATTTTTTGAATTTGAATTTGACTTGATCGTTATTTTTAGATCAATTTATTTTATTAAAAACGAAATTAAAAGAAAAGGTCGATTTATTGCATTAAAACATTCGACGCACTTTCATAAATTGAATTCCATGATTGAAAATAAAATCAAAACAATAAAGATGTTTTAAAGACGC
>JACWBX010001502.1:6385-34016 GCA_014622435.1 Polypedilum pembai
CTGAATTCAAATTTCGGCTACAACGAGAATTCCGAAAGTAAATATTTTACAAGAAAATTTGGATTTTAACGTATTTTTTCAATTTGAAAAGTACTTTCCGTTATTTATATATTATATTAAACAATTTTCTAAAAAGTTCTTACCTTCAGGATTAAAAACCTGTATTGACACCAAATACTGTGTAAATATCTCAAGATTTGTTATTTCATGACTCTGATGTGGAAAAGAAAAAGAAAATAAAAATAAATTAATTTTTTTCTATTTATTTGTCTCTGCCGCATTTGAGGCTGTTTTTTGTTTGCTTTCTTTCTTTTTATTACCTTCTTTTCTACAATCAATCTAAATGCGTAACATAAAGAAATAGATAACGACGTAGAAGTATCAGCAAACAAAATCATAACTCAAATTAATTATACCGCACCCAAAAGAAGAAAAGAATGCACACACATCAATACCAACCTCAACACTGCTATCTCGTATATAAATCTCTTTTACATCGTCAGGATTTCTATCGCGAGTACGATAAGTGATTCGATATCCGAGAAATTCACCATGAATTGTGTCAAGTGGAGGCGGTTTCCACGAAATTCTAACTGACGTTGATGATGTATTGTGTGCTAGACAAAATAGAGATAAATTCAGTTAAATATATTAGATATTTCTAATTAGAGCAACACTTACCTACAGTGGTTATTGGTTTACCTACTGGTGCTGTAATTTAATTAAATGATAAAATCGTGTTAACATAATTTCTGTTGTTTGTTGATAGTGGAATGGGTTTGGAAATTTTAAAGATTATGTTTAACATTATAGAGCAACAAAATTTCATTACTTGATCACAACATTTTGACATGTAAAATTATATAATTTAGAATGTTACTTAATACACAAATGAATTGCAATTAATTAAAGAAGGAGAGAACAGAGATAAAATCAATTAAATTGATTATAATTACAAGAATAAATGCATGTTCAATGATTGTTGTGACACATGTGCATCATTATTGTATTACAGATTTTACCATATATATTTTAGCTATAATACATTTAGTTAATTAACAATCATTGATAAAATTGTTTTTGATCAAGAAATTAAAGAATATTTCATTAATTGATTTTATTAGTAACTTAGAATTACATGAAAAAGAGCTTTGACGAAAAGAATGCTAAAACTTTCAATATTTCTTGAATAATTACCTTCGCGCAATGTACAAATATAATATGATTCCTTTGATGGTGCACTAACGCCGAGTTTATTAACTGCTAAAATACGAAAGCTATATACTGTAAATGGTAGAAGTCCTCTAACAACATAACCAGTCTGACTGTTATTTGTATGAATTTCAGGTAATTCATCCCAAGCACCGTTCTCACCGACCCTAGAGAGAGAGAGAGAAAATAGACAACAAAAAGGAGAAAATTGATTTTTCGACATTGTCATAATATAAAGGACAAGCAGGCAGGCAAGGAAAAAAGTAAACATAGTGCTTGCGGTCATAAACTGATAAATTATTTCTGTTAAAACTTTCCAGTCCTCAATGTTGTTGTTGTTATCACTACCGTAATCTTTTAACGTGCAAACATAAAAACTTTTCTTTCTCTTCTTTGATGGCTGTTGCTGTGTCTTCTTCTTTTTCTTCTTTTTATGTAAAAGCAAACAGGCAGCATGTGTTGTCATTGTCATTTTGCCTGTTATTGCTTCAATCTAACACACACCAGAAGTAAAAAAGGTAATTTAATAATTTTTGATGTGCTTTGGGCCTTGTAAAACTTCAATTTCACTTGAAATTAATCATTAAAGAATTTTTTCATAAAATTGTATGACTTTAATTGGAAAATGAAGAGTACTCGCGCAAAAGCTCTTTAGGATTACGTTTAAGAAAACCTTCAACCCTTTTACCATGCTCATAAATCTTTTAAACCTTCATTCATCATCAACATTCACCCAAATTTTGACAGAACAAAGAAAGAGAGGAAAAAAAAATTCAAAGACACTTTAAGTCACATTCATTTCCCTGACATTTTATGAATCTGTTTATAATCCTTAAGCATGTGCATTAGTATAAAGACGCTTCATATCCATTAGGGAAAAAAAGTCTTTCATGCAATGCCGAGAGGAAGTAATTCACTTAATTTCTTTTCTTTTATTACTAAAGTGTAGCCATATAATCATAAATATAGCGAAAGAAAAGAGGAAATGAATGGAAAAAGCGAGAAGGCAAAATAACAAGAATAAGAAATCATAATGAAAATCTCTCCAAATATCTTTATTTTCTCTCGTCTTTTCCTTTTTCAGGTCTCACATTTGTACACAACGCCAACAGCTGAAAAACGCATAAATCATAAATTATATGTGAACCATAAAAAATGAGAAAAGTGCGAGAGAACGTGTGAGCTGAAGTGGAAAAAGGGGGAGAGTACCGAGAGAGAGAGTATGTGTAAGAACAAGGTAATGCTAATGCCGCTATTTATATAAATGTATGAGGATAGAAAATAAATGAACGAGATGAAAAGAATAGAGAAGGAAAAGGGACATGCTAAAAAGCACTAACAGCATTTATAAAATGCGACCTTTGCTATACATTCAGCAGCTTACTAAAACAAAGAGACAAATTAAGGTGAAGACACTCTATGATTCATGTTTATTATATATTTGAATTCATTTTAATCAATTTACCTTTTAAAGACAAAATCTAAACTATATTCATATAAAATTTGTCTTTTATTTGCTTAAATCAGGTTTTTTGTTTCTATTTATTGTCATAAAAGTAGTTTTAAACTACATATGGTAAGCTTTTAATGAATTATTGTCAATAATTAATTTTCAAACTTTTGTTTCGTTTTCACTGTTTAAATAAATTGAAAATTTATAAAAAATATCTTTGTTTATTTTCAAAAAGATTTTTAGAAATTTTAATTTAACTCAATAACTGATATTTCAAGTTAATAACTTTGGAATTATTTATGACAAAATAAAACTATTTTAACAATTTATATTGAAAAGAATTCTTTTTAATAAAAACTCGTAGTTTTCTATCTAATAATATCTTCGCTTTAATAAAAAGAGTCTAATTTACATTCTAGCCACATTCGACAGTTTGTTTGAAAGTAAACCGCACTCGCATTACTCGCTAATGATCCTGTCATGCGTACGCACTTCTAAGTTTAATGTGCGCCAAAATAAATACTCTTAACCATGAAAAAATCCCTTCAAATTCATTTTTTGTCTTGCTTTTATTGAGCAATTAAAATATTTCATGTAATAAAGCAATGAAACAATGCACCAGTGATGTAATAAAACAAATTCTCATTTTTCAAGCTTTAATGTGAATTCAAATTAGGCTCTATTCTCTTTCCTCTTCTTGAGGTGCAAGTTTTTATTGCCTAAATATTTGAGGAAGATTTAAAAGATTTAAAGGAACTTTTTCTTCTCCCTCGTTTTGCGCTTAACTGAATTTTTTTTCGAATGAAGGAGAAAAAAGGTTCTTTAAAGAGATTCATGAGAGCTTAAGAAGCGCTTTGGGGCTGAAACATTGAAATCGGAGGGTTGAAGTTGAATTTCTATTCAATTTGTTTGATTAATTTTATCAGCTGGTAGCAAATTTATTCAATTATTGATTAGATCACATCATTAGCGCACCATTTTTTACTTAATATAGAATTCTAAAACAAAAGCAACTTCCTTCCCTAAAAAAAATTGGCGAGAAAAACAACAACATTAGTCGTAGCAATAATAATTATTATATTTTGAACAACGACGAGGACGAAAGAGTGAGGGCGAGGTAATTAAACGAAAATAATGATAGCGATTTTGCCTTGTTTGCTTTTTCTGTCCAACGTGCGATATGCGTTCAGTAGGCAATAAACGTTACCTTATCTGAATGATGAAATCTATGACGGGATCGTTTCTCGTGTCTTGCAAATGGGCCCACGATAAATTCACTTGACGAGATGTAAAGTACGTGATTAATGGACGTTCTGGTGGAGCAGGTACGTCTGTAAACATAGAAGAAAGAGAAAGAACATTATCTACATTGCTTTGAATGCGTGCTTTTTCTCCATTTAGCAAATGAATGAATGGCAGATGATATAATATATACAGCAAGTAATGGCGGTAATGAGATGATAAAGTTCGAAATATAATTAAGATGAAGCTTGTAGCAATTTATGTACATGTTTATTCTTTAGAATGATTTTAACAGTTAAATTTTTGAATTTTTGCACTAACACAAACAGAATTCTTCGTAGAAAACTATCACAAATCAGTATTAATAATAAAATAAATATATAGAAAATGATTACAATAAAAATAAATCAATATTTCTAAATAAATTGACAATTTTTATAAAATTACGTGCTAAGTAAAAAGGATAATTTGTTTTATATAATTCATGAAATCCTATCTATATTTTATTTTTAAAAATTTCTATTTCTCTAGGTAATTTACCTTGAATTAGTAGGTCAATTATTGACTCAGGACTATGTCTATCATTTATTATACAACTATACTCTCCCGTGTCTGTTGACAAAGTTTTGTTGAAGTAAAGACTATAATTATCAACTAACAGGCTTATCTGTAAAAGAAAAAGAAAAAGAAAAAAAACTAGTTACCAAGCAGTGTTTAAATAAATATTCCAACTTACTCTCTGGTTTTGCACCATTGGCATTCCAATTACGAACTTTACTATTGTCTGCTGAGACTTTTTCCACGTAAGTGTGTCGATTAGTGAATGCTCGTTTACGCCAGGACACGTCAATGTTAGATTATTACCCGCTGTCACCGAGATCGTTTTCATAGGTATATTTTCCTCATCTGCAAACGAAGCATAAAATGGCATTAGTATAGAGTAGATGCGGCAATATAAAACTTTCTTCCTCAGTGAATTGCGAATGCTTTAAGGCTTTGTATATGACATGGCATGGCTTCTGTTATCTCTACTGTATGTGAGTGACTATGTCACATTACGAGCGTGAGAAAATTCTATTTTATCTTATGCTTGCTGTCGAGGACAGTCAATGTTTTCTACATGACAAAATCAAAATTGTTTACCGAATCAGAAATTTTCTTCTTTTACGTTTGCTCGTTCTTTTGAAAATTCTTTAAATGTGATTTGTAGAAAATGTTGATAGCACTGTGGAAAAACTCTTCTTCTTTGCTCTATGGTTTGTTTATTCGTTCAAAGATTTGCGAGAAAAATAAAAAAAAAAGAGTGAGGAATTTACGAGAGCAAATTTCATAGTAGGGTGTGTTTACTAAAAGAATTTTACCAGTAAAAAATTTCTAATAAAAATTTTTCTCAGTTAGTTTTTCTTAGAAAACAAAATTTGCCTTCACTGGTCGAGATTTAATATCCTTTTTGAAACCCAATTTTGTTTAAGGAAGAGATAACCATTGAGATTACAAATTTCAATATAAATTGACATTCATAGCCGAAAGCGAGTCATCAAAAATCTATCATAAAACTTTTCATCTTGGGTCTGCCACATACAAAAAATTGATTGAGGCAACCAAGACCTTTTAAATTTTACTTCAAGATGATCAATCATATCCGATCTTTAAGATAAATTTGTCATCAATATGAACAAGAAGTGATTTGTCTTGTAGTTGATGCCTAATGTTATTGGCCCTAAAGAAAAGTAAATTGGATGTGCTTTGGGAGCTTTACTTTCTGAGAAATAATTTTTAAGGGCTCTTCTGAGACAGCTCGAGCTATTAAGTAATAAATTGATAAAAGCTTTTTCAAAGAAATCAATTTATAAATAAATTGATTCTAAATAATTCATACGATGGAATGCCTTGAAATTAACTATATAAGCCTGTTGCGAGCTACCCTATTGAGGTGATTTCATCAATGCAATAAACTTTGAACGCAGAACAATACAATTGGCTGCCATAGGATCATAATCATTTTTCCTCTCTTATAAAATTTGATCAATGTTAAGATAAAAGCAAAGGAAAATTTTAAGTTTTGTTTTGAAACTTTCATTTTGACTCTATTTTATGAGATTTTTGAATTTAATGTGTTTGATACATTTTACAGTCTCTAAATAAAATTTTCCGTAAAGTAGATAAATTTTCAGTTTTCTCAGAAATTCTTTTTATTCACAAATGAATATGTCATCATGTATACTTCGAATAACGCAACTTTCTTAATATGTATTCAAAATTAAAACGTTATAATTAGCATTTAAATGAAATTTCCATCGCATAATTACTCATTGTATATGCCAAAGTTTGTAATTACCTTTCATTAAACGTGTTACGATTTTTGAGCTAAAATGCATGCTCATGAAATTTGTAAAAGAATGAATAAATGAATGAATCTCAAATGCGAAATTTATTCATCTTTAAAGAGGAAATATCTTTGATAAAAGCAAAAACGCAACGAAATTTTAAAATCTTTAGCCAGAGATACAGAATTTTTAAATTTTTTATTACCTATTATATTAAAAATAAAAATTATTTCAACATAAACTTTAAGTTTTCAAAAAAACTTGTTAAACAGAAGTCCTTTGAGTTCTTATTAAATTTATTGTATTCTCCTTTTTTCTTCTTTTGCCTCAAACACTAATGAACGAAATCGTAAATTTCCAATGTAATGCAAATAAAGCTGTCAAAAATCAAGGTGAAAAGCTCACTCTCATCCGAAAAAACACATTTTACGCTACCATTTCTTCCTGTTCAAAATTACACCGGTAAGAAAAATATAGCGTCGTTGTCGCTACAGCAAAATATCAAATAATAAAAAATTTATGGGAGTGAAAAATGGAAATAAGGCAGCAGAGGAAGAGAGAGAGCGGATGGCAAATGATGTTGGAATAAACGGAATTAGTAACGCTCATCAGCATTTTTATGATATCGCTAATTTACTTTCCTCTTGTTTTTACTTTAAAAATAGAACTTTAAAGAGCCAGCTTTAGAAATTCGGATTATTGAATCGTGAAGAGGCATTTTAAAAAGAAATTAAATTTTGATTAAAATTCTCTTTCTTATGTTTTCTTCATTCCTCATTTTTCATCGAAGATAAGAGTTGCGAGACACGAGAAAGCTTTTTATGGAGATTGAGTTTCGCCTAGGCACACACTTCACTTGAAAAAAGAATGTATAACCATGAAATGCAATTTGTGCTGATGTTGATATCATCCAACTCGTTTCGCATCAGCAAGAGGTAAAGTGAGAGAGCTTAATGAAATGATAATGACGTAAGAAGAAAAAGAATTTTTTCTGCTCCAAAGGGAAAAATTATTTTTTGAGCACCTGTAAATTGTTTCCTTTTATCATGAACATTGCACGTGATGTGTTTGTATGTAAGCTAAGCGATAGAAATGAAATTTGTATGAAAATAAATTAGCTTGTATTTGATGCTGATAATGATGAGATGAATGAATTGCAAAGATTAAATTTGTGTGTATTTTGAGATGGAAAATTGCTTTGTAATTGCTATGTTACTTGAGAAAAGCAATGATACTCCTATTAATCTTACGAATAGCAAATTTGATAGAAAGCAGCTAAAAGTTTCAACTTTTAATTAGAATAAAACTTTTAGAAGCGTAGAATTATTTCTACTTCTTACATTCAAACTTCGCTGCTTCTTAAATTTAAATTTTTATTATTAAAATTTTTCAAATGGAAATTTTGTTGAATATCGAAATATTGAAGATTAATTTTTGAGATTTCAAATGTAAGCAATAAAATTGGAACAAAAAGTTTATTTCGAAACAAAACCAACTAAAACTCATCATATTGAACTAAAATCAATTTGGATTTGTATGAACAGTCAATAATTGAACTGAATATGGGAGATAGAAAAATTTTCCTAAATTTTTAAATACTCAAAGAAACTTTTTCACCTTGAATTTTCACTCTTTCGAATATTATTGATTCTCATTAAAGTTAGTTGTTGATTGTTGCGAGTTTTTCCGTATTTTTCATTGAAAAACTTTTTCATTACTTTGCTATTGTAAGGCACTTCCATACCAAGTTAATTTAATTTTCATTTAATTTTCGCACCAACAAAAATATTCATTAAAAATTTTTCATAGAAAGAAAACAAAAATAAAAGAAAGAAGAAATTTCTTATTCCTCGTTTAAAAGAGTAATTAAAAGCAACGGGAGCTTTTTCCCTTTCAACAAACTCTTTTTCATTCTTCTTTTTAAACAAGGCAATAAATGAAGAAACTTTTCATTTTTCCTCTTCGTATACTCATGAAGAAGGCATTTAATGAAAGAAATTTCTAACGTATATGTGTGACGCACATGATTTATTTCATCATGTCAAAAACTGAAAAATGAGTTGCTTTAAACTTGAGTGGCTTAGAAAATTTTTCTTTCTTAAAAGAAATAAATTTTCTTCAAAACGTCTAAAATGAAGGGCATGTGAAAATGCTTAAAAATAAAGCGATTGAGTGTGGATTTTATGCTTTTTCTTTGCGCACAAAAATTTTTCCACTTTCATGTTCTTCATACATTTTTTATAAGCATTGCATTTTGTGATTTTTATCGACTTTAATAGAACTCGAATAAGTAAAATAGAAAAGTTTTAAAAAACTTTTTCTAAAAATTTTTCTCCTTCAGTCATACAAAAAAACTTGATTAATTTCTCTATGAGTTGAATAGAGGAAGGTAGATTTGGGTTAATAGCACTAAAGGATTTTAAACACAACCTTATGAAAAAGATAAATTGATTCTACAATTCAGACAAATTTTTTCTTCTTATTTTTTACCATTTCTCGATGGCTCATTGAATGCACGTTTTCTGACTCGTGTGTCGTAAGAGGACCATTTTCTATAGAAATTTCCATTCACTTTTAGCACATTCCGTTACGAGAAAGGAAAAGGTCATATTACAGTTTACTTTTGACATTGACATGCTTATTTATTAATGATTTGAAGCAGGCTTAAGTCAACCATCCATATAGAATATATGAGTGAACTCTAGTCTTCTTTTTGTACGCGTGTACTCACAGCAAATATACTTAAAATGAAATTGACGAGATTATTCTGAAAGAGAAAATTTTCCTTTCATTTTTTTCGCGCTGTTTTATTGATTTTTGTTATGAATATATGTACAGAAGTGAAAGAGAGAGAAATTTCTCGTTTGTCGAAATCGGTTTGCATGTGTCGATATTAATTTTTAAAAGCAATTTAAAGAGATAATTTATAAATGTTCTATATACATAAAAAAATCATAATTACCAACAATGTTGAAGTTCAATCAATTATTGGCACATGACTAACGAGAAATTGAATTGAAAAGTTTTTTATCGCACGTCTCATTATGTTGTCATATTAATGCAATTTTTATGAAATTATTAATGATTCTTTCTGAAAGCTGTTATATCAGTTGAATGATGAGCCAAATTGAACACTTAATGGAAATAATTTTGTTTATGACTATCAATTTTTAAGTTAAACAAGCAAATAATTGAAATTTGTCTTAAAAATGAGTCAATTACACAATAATTACTTCAACTACGCTTGTCTACAACGCAATTCAGAGTATTTTCAGTAATTGAATTATAATTGCTTTACACACACACATAAACAGTGGCAACAAGCTTTTTCAAAAGTTCACCTTTTATAAATAAATTTAATGTGACAATATCGAAACTTTTTGGTATGCACAACAAGTGAGTTATTTTCTATCTTTTACGATAATCCAATAACCAAATTTTTCCAACAATTTAGATCCATGAAAAGTGAAGAACCTTAAGTCAGTGCTTTGACGTTATTTTTGTAAACACGAGGCAGACAAAAAAGAAGAGCTCACAAGACTAACAATAAATAAATTAAATTTGACCAGCAAAGAAAAACAACTTTAATAACATTTCAGTTCAGGTCATTGAGCACTGGATAAAAACAGTTTTTGAATTCACTCAAAAGAAAGAGAAGAGGAAAATATTTGTGAAAAATTCAAGAGACTAATTTTAAACATTCATGAATAATGATTATTTTCACTATCGACCCGACGTCATTCATTGAAATATCAATAGACATTGAAAAGTGTTATTAATGATGATAAATTCTTCTTCAAATTGACGATGTTAATATTAAAAATTTCATTTTGAAATTGTTTTATGGTGTTAAATTTCTAGCTAATTTTATTCTTTATTGATTTATGTTGCTATATTTACTCACAAAAATATTAAAAATTTTAATTTAAACAAAAACATAATTGTTTTTGCCGAATCGGCGAAATTTCGTCGATTATCTTGCCGACTCGCTCTTACTTTTTGTAGAAATAGTTCTTTGTCAAATATTTCTTTGACAAAATATTTTTTTTAAAAATAATTTTAAATTAATTAAGAATAATTTAGATTAAGAAAATTATTTCATGAAAGATGGATGAGACTTTTAATTTGAAAATTTGTATCCTTCTATTTGCTGTTATAAATTAAATTCTATTTTTTCTTAAAATGTCTATAATTCGTAAAAAAGCAAAAAAAAAAACAAACAAAGAATGGCAGCAAAATAAGCTTTAATGTCTTAATAGAAGTAGCCATTAGGAGTCCATTAAGCGCGCGGTTTGCCAGTAAATTTAGGTAAATTAGTGCCTTATAAAATATTCATTATCAGCTAAGGCGTTAGAACGATATTCAATCTTCCATTGAATAATAAATTTCACCTCAATTTGTTTTTTTCTCGCACTCATTCGAATCATTCATAGGTGGAAATAAAATTTCAAGATAAATGGTCAGAGAAATAGGTCGAAATGTTTTTACATGAATCAAAAAGAATTTTTATTCACTCAAATTTTAATGAAAATTTCTGTTCTGTAATTTTAGGCCCACATAAAATTCTTTTTGTATATCGAAAAAATTTCCGATAAATTTTCAGTTCAATAGCCTTTCGTGGGTGGTTATTAAGGCTAAATTTATATGTGCATGCTTTTCCAAGTGAAATGAGTTGGCAAATACAAAAAAGTTCATATTTTTTATTTTATCAGGGCAAATTCTTTTGTTGGAATTTTCTTATGATAAAAACTTTGTTTTTCTCACGTCACGAAAAATTCTTCTTACACACTTTATTGTTTATGAAAAGTACACACATGCAAGTCTTTTGGCTTTTCAACCAAGAATAGGAAATTACGAAAATTTCTTTAATTAATATTTTTGTCTTTCTATAGAGTTATATTTAGAAAATTTTGATTTGACAAAATAAAATCGAAGAAAATTTTTGATGTTTTCTTTTCTTCTTGTGTAAATCATTTAAGTTTTATTGAAAATGATACGAAACTATTCAATTGATCTTTTTATAAGTTTATTTTGACTAATTACATTAATTTTACTAGAAAAATTTACCATTTATTTGAAACCAAAAAACACTTCATTGAATAAAGTTAAACATTTTTCAAACCTTGATATTTCTTTGAAAACTCATTCTCTTTTGCGAATAAAAATTCCCTTCTTTTCTTTTGTTGGTTTTGTTAAGAAAAATTCTTTATAAAATTTCACACTTTGAAATGAAAATGTTTCCTCATTGTTGTGTATTTTATGTCTGAATAAAATGATTTTGGGATATCTAGTGATTACTTACACAAGAGTTGACTCATTTAAGTTCAATTTACTGGACTGACATCACAAGCTTTACAATTATGTTTTATTTTCTGCCTGCTCAATTTGTTAGATATAAAATAATTTGTACATCCATAAAATTTTCAAAATGGATAGAGAGAGAAACTAAAATATAATAAATTAGTATTCAGTAGCGCATGAAAATGAAAAAATATATATTTGATACCACATGCAATGCAATAACATGTTCAGTAGAAAAAAATGAGCCGAGAACGGCACGAAATGGATGTACATGTTGAGGTATATGAATTTGATATTCGTGATTCGCAACTTTTGTTTTTGCTGTTGTGCTACTTTCAATTTTTTATTGCAATTTGATTTTCACATTTACATTTATTTAAAAGAAATGATAGAAAAATTTATTTATCAGATAAAGATATTAAATTTTCAACGAAAGAAAAATGATAAAGAAAATTTTTTTTAAATGAAAAATTTATTTTAGCTTAAAGTTAGAATTTCAAAATATAAAAATCCAAATTATTATCAAAATTACGAGATACATTTAATAAAAACTTTTATTTGGTGTAATTTGTTGTTTCGTGAATTTCCTTGTTCAACTTCCACAAAAATGAAAATTATTTCAAAAATTATAAATTTTAAATTACTAAAGATTTAATATAAGCTTCTGGAATATTAACTTCAAATGCAAAAATAATTAAAATTGAAATAAACCATCAACGTCAAATAACTCAACACAATTGACCGGATAAATCCTCTTTTTCAACTTTTCTCAGCCGTATCTACCTTTCCCGCTTATTCAATTATTTACTCGCTACTAATCTGTACCATACGCATATATTACAAACAACAACGTGGAGAATGAGAGGAAAAGGGTTATTGTTTAGAAAAACTTTTTCTATCGCAGCTAAAATCGAAATATAATGAAAAAAATTTTATATTTCATGTATGATATAGAAATAGAGAAAAACTTTCTTCTATCATTTGATTGAAAACTTTTAAGTCCTCTTTGTTGTGGAGAAATATATTCCATAGGAGGATTAAAATTTTAGATATGTGTTGAGGTGTTGTGAAGGAATGATAAAGTTTTTAAGGTGAATATGGTAAACATAAGGAAAGTTTTAATAACTTTTCAAATCAGAAAGCAAAAATGAAAAGTTTAAAAGAATTTTTCGATTAAAGAAAGATCAAAGCTTACGAAATTGATTTTAGAAGTTTAGTTAATTTTATCTTAAGAGCTCTTTTGAGTCTCAAAAAGATTCATTAATTGTTTGTGTAATTAATCTAAGAAATAAACTTCAAAGAGATCAAACACTCTTAAAATCATATAAGAACCAATTTAACTATGCTATCGACTATAAAAAAATCTTATTTTCGTTCTAAATTTACACTCAAAGTCACAAAATAATAGAGCTGACTTGTTGAACCGCCTTCTGACCTTTACTTTGATTACATGATAATGAAAATTGACTCTTAATGCCTATGCTGGTGGGCTGATTTATTTCTACATTAAGAACGGGTGACTTACGATGCGAAAAACTTCAGTCAATAACAGCAGTGAATCTGGTGAGATAAAATTTAATACTATAGATTTTTACGTGAAATGTATCGATTCTTCGTAATCTTTTAGAATCCTAAAAAAAGAAATTTGATATTAAACTCTCTCGCTCTGTGTGAATATAAAAATTCATTGCCAATTCTCCTTCCTTTCATTCATTTTTTTGCCTCAAGCACATAAAAAGCTTGGAAATCAATTCATTTATTGACTTTCATTCTGGTGAAATCTTGTGTACATATATATTTGATTATTTTGCGCAAATTGAATTTACATTTTTTTCTTATTTTTCTTCTTTTCACTCTTTTTCAAATTGAATTGAAATCTCAAAAAACAAAATTGTTTTTTTGCTTTGTTTTCTTTTTTATCAATCTGTGAAAACATTTTGATATATAAATCAGACAAGATGAGACAATGTAAGAAACATTGTAATATGAAAAAGTACTTTAATCTGATTAGTTTTAACAAGGGATTAGAACTCTTGATTTGCAAAATAGAGTAGTTATTGAAAAAAGTTTTTTGTATGGAAAGTATGAAAAAGATTTTAGTGGAGTTCTTATCCCTTGAGTTTTGTGGTTTTTCGTTCTAAATAGTATCAAAAAAGGCAAAAAAAACTTAGACTACACATGATGCATTTTTTTTATTTAATGTAAACCGAAAAATTTCAAATTAAAAAATTTTTTGTTTATATTGTTAGTTTTACTAACAAAAAATTCGCATTTTAGTTTAATTTTATGGTTAATAGGCCTTAGCTTAATTAGAATCTTAGATTATTTGTAAACAATTGCAATTTTGAACATAAAAAAGCTTTAAAAAATTATTTGTTTTAAAAACTATTAAATAAATAACAAAAGTAAATAACTGGTGTTTATTGCCACATTTGACCAGTTCTGGATTACATTTGACCACCTTCGGCCACATTTGACAACACTTTTGACCACTTTTTGTCCAAGTTATTCCGTATTGATGAATAGTTAGTATATTAAATAACAAAAATCGTTTTTCAATTTAATTAATTTCTAATTGTTATTTAAAAAAAAGAAGAAGAAAAGTTCATTAACAAAAACTTTTTAATTTTCGAAATTTTTCAAATACAAACAAAAACAAAGTAAAAATAAAGAAACAAAATTTCCTAAGGTTTCAAATTTTATACAAATCTTATAAAAACATATAAAATTAAGCTTGAGGCAATTTGATTTAGTAAAACATTATCTAAATTTTGCTTAATTTTCAACTTTTTAAAAAATGTTTAAGAAAAATCAAAACAAAATTTATTCATTTCAAAATGTTTTCTACCAAGTGTCAGTAATTTTATTTCAAATGCAATGTATCATATTACACTGCTGAAATAAATAAAATTTTCTCACAAAAAAGCACACAAATTGATTCACGCGCGCATGAAAATTTTCACTCCTCAAGGAGCAGTGTTTTCAATTGAGAAAATTCAATTGTAGACGAAGCAGTGACAACAATTGACAAAATAGAATAAATACATCACGTCAACAGAAAATTGTGTATCTATTGTGAATTTTTCGTCTAGAAAATTCTCTTCATCATGCTTAATAGCATTGTTAGGACTCAATTCTCAATTTCTTGAGTGGATGGAATGAGAAAAAGTTCATCATCCGGCAAATATACACATATTATTAAGAAAACGAAAGAGAAAATTACATTTTGCAAAGTGTTAACACGATAACGTTAAGTAGAACTGAATTCGTAGAGAAAAATCGATTTTTTCTCTTCGCTCTTCTTCTTTACGACTTGCACGGCCGAGAAATGGAGGGAAACGAACACAAAATTATTTTTTTTCTCTCTATCTCGCACTGCTTTTACGAATGAGAGGGAATGAAATGAAGAAGTTCAAGGTCAGTTACGGAAGCATTTCTTTTTGGCTGTCGGAAAAGTATCTTAAACGGAAATGTTTTTATCTTTCTTTTCATCGATGCTTGATCCTTTCATTCTACTCTTACTTCAATCTTTTCATTTATTTTTTTCTCACTTTAACCTTCACAAATTGAATTTTTTGTTATTACAAAATGAAATTTTTGTGCTTTTACACTTTGAGTGAAATAACAAAAAGAAAAAGTTTTTTCTTGGAAGGTAACTTGTTTGAAAAGCTTCTGTGAAGTGACAAAAACATGGTGATAGAAAAGAAAATTGAATTAGTTGGCAATATAATTGAATTGACGATTGTCTTTAAATTTTACAAGATTTTTGTTGTCAATTTTAACTTTTTAGTATTCTTTTCAACTCAAGTTAAAAACTTTTAGTACAAATAACTTTAATAATTTTTGTTCTAAAATTTTTTATTAATATTTTTTTTTGGATTTGTTTTTGGGCGGATAGAACTATTGCTAGCTCACAGGCCACTTAGTCTGAAGACGCTGTTACGTCCTAATCCCAATCCCTGCCAAGAGACACACAGCAGTGTTGGCTGTACGTTTTTGCATGTTTGCAAAGAATCTAATGACTGCTGCTAAATACTTTCAAACAAGGATTTTAGTTCTACCAATTAAGCCACTTGAGTGTCCACACTTCGCTGTAACACTGTAGAACATCAACAACAAAAGCAAAAAATCTCTATTTTCTTTCTTTCAAAATAAAATAATTTAAGTGCGATTTTCTCTCAATACAAAAAAATTCTCTCTAAATCCTTCAACTGAAAATTCTTCTATTTATTCAACTCTTGTTACAACTTTTTTTTATCAAATTTACTACAAAATAAACAAAAATGCATTCTGTCTAACTCATTTTTTTATACAAATGTAATTTAGTGAAACCAAAAAGTTTTACCGGCACAAAAAACTTTTTTCTCAATTATTTATTCATTCATGATTTTAGCTTTTTATCCTATATATTTGATGTTACAAACTTCAGATTCAGTAAGAGACAAAATTATATGATGAAGATAAATTTACCTTAATCTAGGTTAATTACGTTTTTTCATTTGAAAATTATCTATTTTTTAAATAAGAAACGTTGTAACTTTAAAATTGCTCTCAGATTTCAAATTTCAGCTGATTTTGGTGAAAAAAATTCTCCAAAAAAAGAAATAAACTTAATTTTCATATAATTCAAATCACTGTCAATACAAACAAATTTTTTCTCTTATTCGTGATAAATAAATCCCACGCAAATTTGTTTTTATCTCCCTGAACGTCTGTCAATGTAAATAAAAAACTTTTTCGATTTGTATTGTGGTTTTTCGTATTATTTATTGACGACCTGTAGTTCGGATGTTTGCTGAACAATTTAAATGGAACAAAAGGAGATTCGTGACAATGATAGAATTGACATTGTACGAAAATAAACAAGATCGTTTTACAAACATAAAAAAAAAACAAAGAAAGATCAATAGAAAGCTTAATTTACAAACAAAATTGTTGTAAAGAAGGCTTTTTGTTTCTAAATTTACATTCGTTTGAAGTATTTCGCAGAGATTTTATATCATTAGTAGATTTTTCATGAATTCTTTTATTCAAATCAAGGAAATTTGTAATTTTATTAACTGGAATTCTATATTTTTTTCATTTTCGATTACAATTTTTTAGTTGTATTTTTTTCACAAAATTACAAGAAATAAAATATAGAAAAATGTTGTAAGTTTATATTTTACAATTTCCGGTGAATTTTGAAAAATTTAAATTTTAAAAATAATTGAGATCAACAAAAAATTTTAATTAACTCATATTCCAATACTTTTTGTAAAAACTCAAAAATTATTAATTTTCGGGTGTTAATTAGCTATTCTCCATGGTTTTTTCAAAATTTCTTAGATGAAAAGTTTTCCTTAAGAGAAAAGCAAAAAAATTTTAAAATCCCACTCAATATTAATTCACAAGAGCATGAAGTAAAACTTTTTTTAAGATAAAATTTTCCTCATCGCACAGTTTATAAAAAGTTTCGTAAATTTTGTTCTTAATTAAAATTTCTAATTTCAATTCATGAAAGCAAAAAAATCTCTGCAGCAAATTCTTTTTAATTAAAAAAGATTTTCTTTCTGGTTGACAACAACAACAATTTTATTTTCTCTTTTCATAAATGAAAAAAGAAATTGCAAACTGAAGCAAAAAAAATTCCAAAATAGGATTGCATTTTCTACTCAGCATGACAATAATCCCACATTCTGTAATCCCAATTCTCGCTTTTGTCACATTTTTCCCATTCATGCACAGCAGTCAGGTGTAAAGCATAGAAATCGAGAGATTTTGCAGCATCACCAGCAACAGTGGTAGAAATAAAATTTTCGCAATGCATATTCGTATCATTTACAAAAATATAGATTGCGCGCGTAATACTCACCAAAAATTCGTGCCGCTCTGCTGAATAATCCAAATAACAGTAATCCGAAATGTATTTTAGCGTGAAAATTCATTTTCTATCACTTCACCAAAACACAACACACTGAAAAATATAATCCTGAAATTTTTCTTCTTTCTGCTGTTTGTGCCTTTAGAAAATTTATCAAACTTTTTCGTCGCACGGCTTGTAGGCGCTTTTATTTACGAACTGAGCCAATTTTGATTTCAATCTCATTTTCACTCTTTTCACGCTTCCCGCACACAATGAAATGGCAATAACATCATCATCATCACTTTCTTAAATTCTTTTATTTAATTTTTGGGGTAGGTTTCGAAGGTGGGCCAGACCGTTGCCAGCATAAGAAAGAGAGATTGAATATTTTTTGTTTATGTCATCGTGATAATGACTATTTCGCTTTTATTCATTTGTCATTTATTTTACTTGACCTGTGTATCATTTTTTTAATGTCATTTACGTGACATTTGGTGTTTTCATCTTTTTTCACTTTCTCTTTTTCACTCTTAGATAAAATTTGATTTATATTTTTTAATCTGTTGACTGCATTTTAAACCACATTTTATTTCTCTCTTTTTTGATTTGGTTTACACAAAAAAATTTTAAGAGAGCGATCACTTGCAGAGACAAAATCAATTGAGGGTTCTAGCGTCATCGAATGTCAACACGGAACTGAACAAATCCGTCACATCGACTCGAATTTTATGACCCAATTTTTAGTGTGTGTTTGAAATGCAACCCTTATTCCCATCATTGGAAATTGGAAAACTGGAAATTGTGCATTTGGAATTTTTGCACATGCGCAATTAAATCAAAACAAAAACTTCCACATACATTAAAATGAATTTTGTGCAATGTGAAAATCTTCGTAGGTGGGAAATTACGTGTAAATTTCTTTCACAGAACGAGTATTGTTAATTATCAAACGAATGCATAACACAATTCGTGTTGAGGCTAGCCGGAAATTTACTTGTCATTCTTGTTACATATTTAGTTGAGTTTTTCTTTTCTTGTTTTTAATTAGTGTCATTTACAATTGTTTTTAAATTTAAGAAATTTTTTTATTAAATCAAAACTTTTAATAAAACAAAACTTTAAATTATTTATTCTTTATTTAACATTTTTTAGTCTCGACTTTTATAATGCTTTTAAACTTTTAAAATGATCTTTTTGTTTGTAACAATTTTATAACCTGAATCTTAAAAAATTGAAAATTTTGAAATCAAATAGCTCAGAGAATGACGACTGTAGACAATTTCAAGTTTTATTAATTTTTTCTAATAAAAGTTTCAAGCTTCTTTCTTCCAAAAAGTTTTAAGTTTTCAAAAAAGTTTTCCTTGGTATTATCAATTGAGAATCTTGTCCGTTATGATTTGAAATTTTTATTGTTTTGGACACCTCTTTTATGTTGTCAATACAATTTCGAAATTTTAAAACCACGTTTCGAAAATAACTTTTGTGAAAAAAAATAATTTTTTCAAATTTTAAAGCGAGATACTCTAAAATGAAGTCTATTTCATGAGCAAAACAACTTTTCTTTTACTTCAACAAAGACTAGTATTCAATTTAACAATGAAAATTAAATTATTTTCAACAAACTTTTGAAAATTCAAATAATTTCGAAAACTCGTAGTTGCATATCGCTAAAGTTTCGGAATTTTCTAACAGTCCGGTAGATAATACCAAGAGTTTTTCTAGAAAATGTTTTAATTTCCTTTCGACGCAAATTTTTCGTGTTTAAAACTATAAGTGAGTTATTAAGAAATAGAAATACAGCTGGATATTTTTCTTTGTTGAATTTTTAATGCAAAATTATCCAATTTCGTGTTGTCTCGTGGGAATTTTTTTCGTTCATTGACCCTTCTTTGCTCAATTGGAGATTTTGCCCATTAAAAATTCATTTTTTCTCATTAAACTTTTAAAGAAAATTCTTTTTCTTCCTTCATCATCATCATAATCATTATCGTTCGAAAGTGAAAAGGGTATAATCGAATTGATTCAATTTTTTCCTCCGATCTCAATCTGATAATGTATTAACGACTTAATATCTTTATCTAGGATCAACTGTAGCAAAAGTGGCCCAAAAATGAAATGAATGGGAAATGAAATTATCGTTTTCATTTTGTTTACACTTCCACTTTTACCCTTTTTATGCTTTCTTTTTTCTTCCTTTTGCTATTCAATAATAATCATCCATTCCAATATGGATATCATCAATATTTTCTTCGTTCTCTCTCATACTGATGGTAACAAACAATAAATGGCAATCCAATATTACAAAAATTGAATTCGAATTAATTTGGACGTGATGAACATAGGAAAACAATGAAAGAAAGAAATGTAATCCAAAAAAGGAAAAGAACAATCCTTCGCACACATTAAGGAAAAATGAATTGATACGCATGCATGTTCTTACTCTTTAATGTAATTTCCCTTCTAATTTTAGGTGCACATTTGTTATTGAATTAACTTTACTAATGGATAAATTTGTTTTATTTCATTATTTAACTCTTTCAGATTTTATCAGTTATGATAGGATTCTCGAAAAATTCAAATCATTTTCATTGAAAATTTTGATAGAAGTCTGAAAATTACTTTATTTTACTTTCTGTCTTTTGGTAATCAAAGTAAATTATTTAGTAATGAGGAAAAATAAATAAATAATTAAAGAAAAACATAAAATACTTAATATTTTCGCTTTTAACTTGAAATTTTATATTTTTTAACAAACGATCGATTGTTTAAATTTTTTTGTAAAATTGCAGTTATGTACCAGAGCGGATTTTGAAAACTTTTCAGAATTTCCATTTAGCCGTTAATTTTTGACCTGAATTTTGAAGTTTATTTACTTAGTCAACATTACATTAATTTTTATGGAGTTTCCCGAGTAACTCAAAATACGTTATAACCTTCCGTTTATTTGTTGTAGCATGCTAAAGACATATAAACGGAAAGTGTAACGTATTTTTGATAACTCGAATTTTCATTAAATGATAAAATGAAATTCTTTTTTTAATACTTCTACTTCAAAGGTACTTTTCATTTGAAATAATTTCAATAAAATATAAAGTAAAAAAATCAAATGAACTCAAGAAATCAAAATAATTTCTTATCCAGTATTTTCAATTCCTCGAATAACTTAATAGAAAATTCAAAAATTAAGCTTAACAACGTAGCAAAAAATAATATTTAACCCTTTCAAAAAAATTTAATCTAAAAACAAGCAAATCTCAAACATTGAAATTCAAAGAATTTTTTCAATTGCTTTTTATGAAAGAATATTAAAATTATCTGCGTAATTTGATATAAATTATTTCATAAGAAATTTATCTTCAAACAAATCCTATTTAATAAAATTTTCCTTTATCAAAAGTACATTTTCTTCTATTCTCTATTTAAGTATTATTTTTCTCTCCTTTTCAAGAATTGCAAAAAAGGAAAAATTTCAATTGCTCCAATCATCTGGAAAAATTTCTTGAATGCGTTCAGTTCGCATCAGAGATATCAACAACGAATACATATTTTTAATATTGTAAGTACCAAACAGAGAAGAGCAAAAAAAAAATGTTGAATCCATTTTTTTGAATCGAAAAACATTTTCATCCGCTCTCAAATACTTTTTTTTAGAACTTCCTTTTAACCTTTTTTTCTTCTTTCAAATCCTACTTCTATGAAGAGAGGCGCGGAAAAGAAAATTCTCAAATTTCAACCTACATGCATTCAATATAAAATGTTTTTTGGGATGAGCAGAGAAAAGATGAAAAAATAATCGGATGAGAGGTGAAGTTAAAGTCACCAGTTTTAGAAATCTTCATTTAAAAGGCATTTAGTGTAAATCTCTCCATCATAAAAGCATAAACAACTGCACGAGGATTTAAAACAATTAAACTCGCAGTCAGAGCACTCTCTATATCCATGTAAGAACATACGAGCGAGTGGGAGAAAGTTTTTCCGCTGATTATTGTTTGATTACGACTCGAAGGATTTCTTCTCCTCGTGCTGGCAATTTCTCTACTCGTCGTCGCATTTTGGCATTCCGCATTTATGTAAATTTAATTTTTTCTCTCTCTCTTTCTCTCTTTTCTCGTTGTTTGTTTGTTGTTGTTTTTCCTTCATCATCAGAAGCAAACAGAAGAGAATTATTCAGCATAAAAAAAATTGTACATGCATGTGCTCGCATCGTAAGTCTTCAATAAGGAAGATGAGTTTCATGTTGGCATATGATTAAATTATGTATATGCTTTAAACAGATAAACATTACAATAATACACAGAAGGATATTCTCAAAATATTCAAATTTGAAGTTGAATGGATTTTGAAAAGGATTTTTTTTTTGCTCAATGCTACTGATAGTGTTTGTTCAGAAATTTTACAGTAGCAAAAGAAAAAGGAAACTTTTTTCTTTCTTTCTTTCATTTATTCGTTTCTGTCATATTTGAATAAATTAAATTTCCTCTGAGCCACTGTGTGTGTATGTGAGTGTTTTGAGATATAAAACTGATTATTTTCATTTCTTCGTTTTTGTTTCTTTCGACTCTTTTCTTTAAAACTTTTGGCGTTTTGAGAATTGAATGACAACATTTTTTATTTAGAGTTATATTTTTTGTTAAAATAACATGAAGGATAGAAATGAAATAAGCTTTCATATAAAAAATTCACAATAATAAAACACGAAAAAAATTCTTTAAAATTTAATTGCAATTTTACAAAGTTTCATTGAATTGTAAATTTTGTGATAATTTAATTTAAATTGAATAAATTGAAAAGTCTTTTAACTGTTCCGATTTTAAGTTGTTCCTCTTCATGTAGCTTTTTAATTTCATAAAAGCTTTATAAATTATTCTTCAATTAATTTTTACATTTTTATAAGTTTAGTTTAATTTTAATTTTCGTCTTTCGTTAGATTTTATTTCCCATTTTTCGTTTAGAAAAATTCTTTTTTTCTTGAATTCAACAAACTTGACAATGAAATTAAAACTTCAGCTAAAATAAGAAAACTTGTCACTCACTAAAATCATTATTATAGATATTTAGAAAAGATTTCACATCAAATTTCTTCATAAAACAGAAAAATTAAAAAATAACAATCAAAAATTGCTCACTTAACAAATTGATATTCAAAAAATATTGAAAAGAAACAATTCAAAACTCATACAAAAAACATCTTAAAAGACGCATAATAGAAAAAAAGTTTAATGTCATCACAACAATGACATATCAAAGAAAGAAACAGACACAATTGTAATGAGAACATTACGTATTCATTGCATGAAAAAAGAGTCATATTCGAACATAAAAGTTTATAACGCAATTGAGATTCATGATTGTAGGATGATGATAAGTGCGACGAAACACATTTTACATGAATACATACCAGAGAATGAGTGCATATCTTCATTGTGCAAAAATGACATTCATCTATTGTCATTCAGTTATAAATGAAGATTAAAAGTACATTTCGTCAAGCCTCTCTCATGATGATTGAGTGGAATTGAACAATTAAAGCTCAATTGCTCGCATTTCAGTTTTATTCCTTGTTCAATGCGTGTCTGAATGTCTATATTTATGCATATTTGCATGAACTTCAGTCAAGATGAAGTTATTCCGATAAATTATATGATTTTCTATTAGAGTTCTGTTAGAGCCTAATTTAGATTTTATCAGTAATTTTTATTTTATACTAATATTCTAAACTAATTTGAGAATCAAAATGAAAACAAAAATTTGTTTACAAACTTAAATGTGAACAAAGAAATTAAAAACCAATTTTAAAATGCACTATAATTAGCTCCAAACCGTTTGTTTTATCAAATAATGAAACAAATTAAGAAATTTAATCAAAAATTAAATCCATGTTTATTTGTCAACATTTTAGGTAGGTTTTAAAATGTTGTAGGATTCATCAAAGTGATTTTAGCTTGACTTGATGAAATCTTTCTTCCACACTAGCAGTATCCGCTTATGTTGTTAAAATTTTATGGACATTGTTGTATTTTGAATGGAGACAGACAGAGTTTACACATTTATGCTCGTATATTATGACTGATTTTGTTCATTCTGGGAATTTCTATCTTGTATTTTGAAAAGCAAAAAATAAAAAAGAAAGATTTATTAGAAAGCATTAGAATAAAATATTCAGGAATTAAGTTCTCAGTTGCGACTGGTACTTCTTTGGAAATGTTTGCTGGCCTACTTCAAACATGCGATTGTAATATTTGATGCTGTACATGAGAAATTTGTTATTCATGTAAAATTTTTAAGACAATTTTTATTTGAGTAATGCATAAAATCATCCATTTTAAATTTTTCTTTACAAGCTTTTCCTTCCTCTTTTTAACTTCAATAAACTTTAAACTTGTCTATTGCATGAAAGTTCTTATAAAAAAATCTACTTTAAAGATCTTTTTCATCTTGTCATCAATTCAAAGTTTTCTTCAGCAAACATTTTTTCAATTCTATTCAAGTTCCAGCATCCTTACTTCTTTCTCAATCTGCATAGAGCATTAAAAATTTATTGAAATGATGAAAGCAAGAATATAAATTCCTAGATGTTTGCATTTTCTTACTATTGAAAAACTGTTCTTGTTCGAGTACAAACAGAATGAGCATGAATAGCCAGTCATTGCAATAAATAACGATAAGAAGTAGGAAAGAAGCTTGAAGTTTCTTTTAAAATCATTAATGGACTGAATATTTGAAAATGACATAAGATTGAAGAATTTCAAACAAAAAATGCATCGATTAAATGCTTTTGTAGATATTGCAAATGTCTCAATTTCTAATTAAAATGTCAAAAATAATGTGAAAGGAAAAGGAAAGAAATCATTGTTAGAGAATAAATGTTAACAACTGGTCGAAATTCTTATCTCTTCTCTTCCATGTCATGAATTTGTTATTTCCAAAACATATTTCAATTAACAATTTCCTATGAATTAGTTTGAGATTTTTGTTGTACTTATTTCTATTTGTTAACATTACTAGCGCTCTCTGACACCACTTTGCAGCTCATCTTTGTCAGAAAATTCGAAAACGACTCAAAAATATGAAGACACATTACTAAACGTTTGATAATATTAAACATTGATCTTTAAATCAGTTTAATTTAAATACTAAATAATAAGTATTAAAAAGTATCAAAAATTAGCTCAAGTTTTAATAAGTTACAGTATTCCGAATAATTATTATATGTCATTGAAATGACAATGCAAGTAAACGGAAAACTTTAAAGCATTTTAGCAGTTATGCTTTATAAACTGCTTTTATGCACATCTCAAAAACTCATATAAAATTTAATTGAATATTTTGAATATTTCTGTAAAACAATCTTTAATCATGACAACTAAAATTCAATTAAAACTGAAGTATTTTTGTTGCTGATTTTTTTCCTAAATTTTCAATTATTTTTGTTTGATTGGTTCAAACTTTAATTTTATTTTATAAAAATAATTTTCTTTTAATTCACTCAGAATTTTGTTACTCAGCACTGAATAAATTTCATTTTCAAAAGTCAAAAATCATCTACTACTTTTAGTCATGCCAAAAAGTTATACCATAAAATAAATAGACAAGGATATTATTTTCACTTAACTTTCTCTTTTAATTCGTATCATTAATTTAAAATTTTCATGGTTCATGTCAGCTTAAAGTTTTTAAGCAAAAATTTAAAGAATTTTCCTTCTTATTTTATCAATTAATTTATCTCAACAACATTTGACATTAATAAAAAGTCAAAAAAAAATATTTAGTAGACAAAAAAGTTTTTACAACTTAACTGGAATAAAACTCTTGCTTTCAGTAAATTATTTAAAATATCAACACATGAGGAAAAAGTTAAACTCTCGTAACTTAAGGCTAAATAATCTTTCCGAGAAATTCCTATGCACATACAATGATGATTTTTTTGTAGGAAAGGGGAGGAAGGAGAAAATAAACTATAGTTGAAGAAACATAGAATGAAACAGTGGAAGGGCAGGAAAAGACTGGTATTTTTTTGCCTCATGGTAACATCATGGATGAAGAGATAAACTCTTATCACTAACAGATCTTTCTCTTCATCTCTGAAACTGAAACCTTTTTCTCTTTTTTTCCTCTATTGTCATGTGAGTAAATGTCTGCTTGCTGGTAGAGATACATAGATAGTATTTTACAATGTTTATTTGAGTAGGAAAATATTCATATTTTCTACAACTACATTTTATTACTACAACATGAAGTAAAAACTTTATATATGCACATATGAATAAACTGCTATGTACACACAGAGAGATTTTCGCATAAATGTTACAATTTTAGTACATAAAAAGATTTTGTCTTTAGCCCTTTGATAAAAAAATCTTGTTATTTTTCGAGTGACATTTTCAAAAATTTTAAAAAATTTAACGTTTTCTAAAAATTCAAAATTTCCGAAATAAAAATTTTAAATTTAAATGACCGTTATATTGAAAATGCGTTTAAAATTCTTTATATTCTTATTTTTTTTTTTTAAAGCTTTTCAAATAATATGCAATGATAATGGAAAAAAATAGTTTGTAGAAATATTCATAGTTTTGATAGAGGAAGCTGAAATGTTGAAGTGATTTAATTATGAGGATGAATAGTTTTATTTCTGGTCCCTTTTTCTGCTCACTAAAATGTATCAAAAAAATAAAATGAAACTTTCATCTGTCTTATCAATTCATGTGTGCATGAATTTGTGGAGATAAAATTATGCTCATTTTTTGAGCTCAATTTCTTTCTCTCAATCTTTTCTCTCACATCTTCTCTGTATATTGTTGTAGTCCTTTATGAATATGATATGTGATGACATCTCTTCTTTATATTGTCCTAAAAATACACACACATATATGAGTATGAAAAGTAATTTATTGTAGTTTTATTTGACTATTTTTTGAGAATATAAAATTTGTTTTTATGGTGAAAAAAAGTTTCTCTCCAAAGTTGAATGACATCAACTAAATGTCACAATAAAATTGCTTTTTGTAAAAAGATTTTATGTTGCAAATTTCAAAATTATATTCATTGCTGTTGCTTTATTGTGTGTTTGCATGAGAAATTTACTAATGAAATTGTGAGCTTCATTTGACACAATTTTACAGAAATAAAAATGGATTATGAGGTTTTTTAATTGAAATTTTTTAGCTTATTTTCTGTAAATGGAATTTAAAAAAAATCACTGAAATGATTTTTCTCATCATTTCAAAAAATATTTTACACTTCATTCACGGAAATATATTCTTTCACAGCTTTTTAAATTTCTTTAAATGAAATGCTGTTAAATGGAGAAATTCTCAACAAATTACAAAAGAGAAGAAATTGCATTTCTTTCTCGCTTGCAACTGAAGCTTTTAATTACTTTCTTTAAAAATACAAGAAGCAGAATGAGCAACGTAAGAGCTTTTTGTAAAGTACTTAAAAAATAAATTTTGCTTCACTCTCTCCTCAAAAAATTGAAAATTTCACATACATACTCAAGTTTTAAGCAGTTGAACACTTTCATTGTTCCGAATAAATCCTATTAGCATCGTACAAAAGATGAGATTTCACACAAGAACAGAATGCTTGCGTCGCGCTCTTTCTCTACTTAATTTTAATTAAAACTAATCTTATGAAGTTATCAAGAGCCACGAATCGCATAAGATTATCGCGTGTCGTTTTTATGAATTAAAATTTAAAGCTGCTTTTATTAAACAAAAAATTTCACTAGCTATACATTGCTATGATAGTGATAAGGAAATTCTCATGTATAACATTATATAACAATTTCACTTGAATGATGTGGATGTGATACTATTGATATTCATTTTGCACTTCCTTTGATAGATTTAAGTTCATTCTGCAATATAATAATATTGTAACCAAGACTATTTTCAGAATTTCATGAATACATTCCATGTTTTATTTAATGCAGTTAAAATTAAAGTTTTTTGACATAAAATTACGTATAATGAAAAAATAGCGAAATAAAAACGAGATTTTAAAATCTTTTGTCAGAATTATTTTCAATTTGACTGCAACAAATTTTTAGAAAAAAAAACTTAAATGGTAAAATTTATGCAAATGAAGTCATATTTTTCACTGTTTGCCAAGTTTCAATATACAAAAGCATATAACAATGCAGTATAAAAGCACTTTGACAAAATTGAATTTGCACAATGCAAAAGAAAAAAGCGAAATTGCAAGAGAAAATGTGTTTACAATGCAATCTTAAATGCCATTTTCATATATAAG
>JACWBX010001503.1:0-11933 GCA_014622435.1 Polypedilum pembai
TAATAAATGTAAAAAATGTAAATTTCAATGAATTATCAACTGAATTATTAGGATTAAGGAACTCAAGAAGAAGAATAGTACGCTTTATTGACTTAGTCTATAAGGAGCTTCGTTCATCTAGTCTATAAGTTAGCTGTAAGTTAACAGGAAGGTTTTTTATGCCATGTGCTTTTTCCTTCCGTCACCATCTTCGTGGATTCATTAGCAACAAAATCCAACATTCAACAAGAGGGTTTTTTGCAATTTTTCTCTTATCATTCAAACATGCAACAACATAACACCGGAGCCATCGCAAGATATCGCTGTCGCTGACGTATTGAAACCTACGGGTTAACGACTAATAGCTATTCTATACATATGTAAACAACATATTTAAGTCAATAAAGCGTGTTATTATTATTATTAAGGTAAAATAGATCGAATACAGAAAATTCTAAAAATAACGGTTTTTAAAAATTCAAAATTTAACGGTTTTTTAATTTTGTTACTTTTTGTTTACATTTTTGATCTATTTAAATTCAAAACCAAAAGTGTCAAACAGATCGTTATGGTAGTTGATTTCATTCTTGATTGATTTTGAGAATCATTGACTTTTCTATGAATTTGCCAAGTTTTGACTAAATTAAATCAAATCTTAATTAATTGATTGATTGAATTGATTTTAGTCGATTAATATTTTATTTTTAATCGACTAAAAATTAGTTGAATTTTAGTTAGTCGCGACTAAAAGATAAAACGGTTTCGGACTCTGTAACTTGTGCAAGTACATGCGCAGACTTGTGTTCAAGTCTGAACCCTTTAAATTTGTAAACAATTGAATTAAAAAAGGATAAAAAACCTTTTACTAAAAATAAATTTTTTTTTTTCAATCAATTTTAAGAAGCCTTTAAACTAACTTCTTATGTACATGTCTCATGACTTATCATTGAACCAAGCATTAATTAGGTTTGGACAAATTGATGAAGTCAAGACTTTCCCTTCCCATAAACCCTTTCGCTAGGGAGCTCAGCGCCATTATTAGACCATTGAGTGCAACCACTAACTCGATATATTTTTATTCCATCTCTGGACACATTTCAGTATGCAATTATGAAGACTCGTTACCTAACTTTCTCTGAATTAATCTGTTTATCAAGGGCTCTCGTTCCAATGCACTTTTTATGGTGACCATTGTACCGTTCCCTTGAAAAATTTTCGTCCAGAGTCCGAAAAACAACTTGTCTTCATAATCACTGAGCAGCCAAGGTATCAAAACCTTACAAATATCTGAAGGCGTAAGCTGGAAATCAATCCCGGATCGTCCACAACCTAACTTTCAGAACCAGTGCTATAACCTCTCGGCTATCGAGGCACTCAACTGCTCTTTAGTTTTAGTTTTAGTTGTTTAATCGTAAAGAAAATTCTTTTATTCTTTATATTTATAAAAACTAAAATTATAATAAAGCAGAAGCTCCTGCTTTATTAAATAACAATGGCGACTTTAAGCTGTAGGTGTTTTCTATTTCAAACATTAAAAAAATGAAGCAGCTGACGCGTTTCTCAATTTCTTTCTCTCTCTAATCATTATTATTTTTTCTTAATTGCATTTAATGAAATCTTCGTCGGCAACTTTTTTCTTTATATATTCACACATCTGCCATATATATATAAAAAAATTTAAATTTTAGAGAGAAAATTTCTTGTGGTTTTTATTTTTAAGAATCTCTAACTTTGTGTAAAAAGATCGAAAGAAAAAAAAAAACAATTATCATTGAGTTTTTTTTTGGTGAAGCCACAACAAAGACTAGCATGGAGTGAGGGCGAAAGGGGAAATAAAACAAACAACAAAGAAAATGAAAAGAGCCCGCATTTCAATGAAAACGAGGCATTCTTCCATTCTCGATTGGTCGATTAAACATATTTAATAATACAACAACAATAAAAATTGAAAAAATTGTTGTTGTTGTTGTTGTTATTTGGTTTAGTGAAGAAAAGAAAAGAAGCCGAAAGGCAAGAATGTCACTTTAGATTAAGAAAATAAATAAATAAAGAATTCCATTTTATTATTGTTGTTGTTCATATGGACAAGATGATGAGAGAGAAAAAAAAGTAAATGAACAACTTGGTGACATTTTTAATTGAACATTTTACAGATTTTATAAATCTTTTAAAAATTTAAATTATTATAAATTAATTAAAAATATTTACAAAATTTCTTAGAATATTTTTTAAAAACAAATTTTCTGAATTATTTCTGTGAGCGAGAAGTGACTAATTTGGCTCTAACTTTTCAAGCCTTTATGGAACAATTAAACAACTGTTTATCCGTTAATAAGTTGACTTCGACTGTTTACTTACAAATTTCTTTTCAAACACGTCTTTCTTCAAGCTCGTAAAAAATATAAAAGAATGAGCAAGAAGGACTGAGCAATTAGGCATTAAAATTAAATTTTAAATTTTGACTGTTATAAATGGTTAACAATTAAATTTGTGTGACAATTTCACATATATTAAATTTTGATGAGAAAAAATTTTCCTTCTGATATCCTGAAGGTCGTATAAAGTCGAAGTTTTATCCCTTGGTTTTAACTATTTTAATACTTCTGATATAAAGTGACATTATGAGGTTCAAATTTATCTCAATTATAAATTTTCTTCTCTGTGTAATTTAAATGGACTTAAACGGCTTTTTGTGAGATAATTATTAACTCTTTATATCATATAAATCCCTAGTAACCAAAAGTCCATAAAAATGTCATAAACGACTTTCACTAGTCTTTAACGTGTCGTTTACGTGAATCGGCGTCGCGTTGTACGTACGACTAGAAAAGACATGTTAGCAACTAGTCATATTTAGATTTTTTATATTTCATATCTGACTGATAGACGGCTAGTTATTTACGCATCGGATGTACCTTGCTTCTGACTAGTTAGGTACGATTTGATAATGACATAACATTTATGATTATTATACAACTTGTTATATATATTACGTAAAAGATTCGATAGATATGAGCCTTTTTCAACTAGTAATCAAAAACATGTTTTTATTTTTGCAAAATTAAATTAAATTTATTTAATATTACACTTTAAACATTACACCTTTACCATCCAAATCTTATGTTAAATGTCATGTCAACTGATGTTCTTTATTCTTCTTCAAAGTCCATTTGACAAAAATCCAGATTAATTCGCCAGCACAATATTCTGGATCTGAAATCAAATAATTTATTAAGTATGCGAAAATCTAAAACTAAGCAAATTTAAAACTTACCAAAATGATAATGATGAGTCATAAATGATCTCATCTTATGCAGTGTTGTTATTGTAGACGTCTACGGTCTACAACTTTCGTCTATGTAGACGACGTCTACATGTAGACAGTTGTCTACATAGACAAAATCTACGGTAGATCTACGTAGACCGTAGACCGTAGACGTATACGATAACAACACTGATCTTATGAGATATTTTGCTTGTTTTTTTTTTCCCCGAAAACATAAGTAAAAATAAGAAAAAGAAGAAAATTAGTGATGAATAAAAAATTTTGGATTTATGCTGAAAGGAAAATATTAAGTAATGATTAATGGGTTAGTGTATTAGACTAAATTTAATTTCTTGAAAAACCATCTTAAAAATATATTTTTGAAAATTATCACTTTTCTTACCTATTTTCGATTATCCTCCATCATATACAAACAATTTCTTGTTCATTTTATCTTTTGTTTCACTTATTCACTAAAACAATTTAACACAAAATAAATATAAATATTTTTGCGAAATAAATTTTTCACCTCGTGGCACTTTTCGTTTATTAGCCATTTACTAGCTATAAACGACCTGTTTAATACTTACTAACACAAACACGTCGCGACTAGTGAACGACCAGTTATAAATGTGTTGTATTCGTAATATGCCGTTCATTTGTCGTATGTGACTAGTCATAAGCGTCACGTGACGTGCTTGATTACTAGGGAATGCGATATCATTTGATCAAGACAATGTTTAGATAAATTTTTAATGTCAGATAACAAATCCTGTAGGCTACAATAAGTGTTCCATTGCTTTGATAAGTAAATCAAGTTTACTTGAGATTCAAATGACTTGACTTGTACTTGACATTTTTTTTTTTAAATTAAAAATTTTTAGTTTTTAAAAACTCTGATGAAAATAAATTTTTGCAAAATTCTCTTAAACAAAGCATGAAAAATCAATTAATATTCTGCTTGTGTCTCCACTCATCGTTATATGTATAATAATTTTTAATTCTCAAGAAGAGTAAAAAAAAAAAGGCAAATTATCATCGCTCGCTCTCGCTGCATGTCGTTTGAATCTCATAAAGATCTTTTTTATTTATTTTAATTTTAATTGGAAATGAAAAATTTCTTCGCTTGTTTCAAAAAAGCAAAAGCAAGAACAAAAAAAAAAAAAATTCGTCGAATAAGGCTAATGAAATGAAATTAAGTTTTGATCCATTCCGAACAAGGCGAGAGAGAGAGAGAGAAAGAGCGGATGAGATCTAAAAGAGGCATGCGTTGAGCGGTGAATCGTTTATTTCATAGAAAATTATTCAAATCATATTTTATGTCCAATCATCACATCAAATAGATTATGATCGTTATTTTAGCTTGTGGTGAAACTAAAAAAAATTCTCTCTTGGACCAACAACGATTGCCGAAAATTCAATTTTTTTTTTTTTTTTTTTTGTTTTATGATCATCGCTTGCTATTTTAGTCGACTCTTATTCTTATTTTTAAACGGCGCTACCGGCATAAAATTATGAAAATTATTTTCAACTCATTTTTCTGAATGATAAAATTTTTTAATCATTTTGTCCAGCGTTAAAAACTTAAACAACTTTGCTCTTTATTGCTCTTTATTGTGTGTCCACGAATGGCTAAAAACTTAAAATCCTTTTTATTACTTGATAGCTTCACTCGACTGTTACTTAACATAGAACTATGATTCAAAAATCCCAATATTTCGCTAATAAAGGAATTTGTCGAGAGCCTAATAAACAAATTCAAAATTTGTGTAAAAATAATCCATTTATTGATTAAAGCTCAAAATTATTTTTTAAAAATTATTTTTAAATCACAGAGCAGTTGAGCGCCTCGATGGTCGAGAGGTTAAGAGCGTTCGATCTGAAAAAGGGATGTTGGCGATCCGGGTTCAATCCCGGATGACGGCACTTTTTCAGACCTTCAAAAGTTTAGATACTTTGACTGCTCAAGCGAGAGTCCGCTATATGACTCTGATTTATTGTATGGTTTGATATGAAAAAATTATTGTAAGGCGAATGTGGCCCGCTATAAGGCCTCTCAGCCAGTTTGGGGCGAAATAAAAGTAATAATAATAATAAAATAAAATGTAAACAAAATTTTTGTCCGTTAAAGCAAATAAAATTCAAAGTTGAAAAATTTTTTGAGGAAAAACTAAATTAACAAGATTTAGTTGAATAAGAATGTATCTCGAAACTTATTTATTTCAGAATATTAAGGCTTAAAATTTTATTTCAAAAATTATTTTCGAAAATGAAATTTAAAAAATTCAAATTCTATTGGTCTAAAATTTCGAGTGGAACTATCAAAATAGCATAAACTTTGGGAGCTTTTTTTGGACAACAAAAGACTTGTTAATTCTACTATATTATAAGTGCGTTGGGAAATTTTAGTTCAAATTTACTTAAAACAATTCATTTTGTAGTTTTTAAAGGAAGATTTCAGTAGAATTTCAACAAAGAATGTTGGAAACAGGGCAAAAAACTTTGACAGGTCTAGTCTGAGCGGGAATAGAATCCGCTTCTCCCGATTAGCGGTCAGGTACTCTCCTACTAATCTATCGGTGGACATCTTAAAGCTTGGCAGAATTCCAACTTAAACCTCTCTTAACTGCTCTTATAATGAGTTATCGTTGTAGTCAGATTCTATAGAATTCAACAAATAGAAAAAAAACTTCTGCAAAACGTTGCTAAATGTCGTTAAAAGTTGAATAAAGTCAAAGTTCTTCTACTTTGATTTTAGTCAATTATTTCATAAAGAAAAATTAACTAAAATTAGTTAAGTTTTTATTATTAAAAATGCGCTAAAAACTCAGACAAAGACACTCGAAAGAAGATCACGAAAGATCATGAAAAGATAGTAAAAGAAAGCAAAATATCATTAAGTGTCCTTGCCTGGCTAAAAAATCTTAAAATTCTATTTTATATTTTATTAAAATCGAAATTTTTTCATTTCATCTCGTTATAGAAAATTCACATTTAAATCTGTTTGCAATGAAGCCGCAGCCAAAGAAGAAACGAAAATCGCGAACAGCATTCACAAATCATCAAATATTTGAACTCGAGAAGCGATTTTTGTATCAAAAATATCTCTCACCTGCTGATCGTGATGAAATTGCTGCTGCCTTGGGACTTTCAAATGCTCAGGTGAGTTTGCAAAAAAATTTTTGATGTGTTAATCGACAAATTCAAAGAATATTCAATAAATAACCTAAAAGAAAAGGATCGAGAGAAAGAGGGAGAAAAATTGAAAATTCCATTGAATTCCATTTAATGCCATTTTATACATTTTAATTTTTGTAGGGTTCGGCCATCGACAAAAAAACTTCCAAAAAATTCCGCTATGAAAATATAGATGGCGCTTAGATTGTTTTTGAAACGGAATTTTTCAGAAGTTTTTTTGTTTGTCGACGATGTCCGAACCCTAAACTTTTGACTAATTTCACTCTATCTCTCTCATTTCTCTTTCCTTTTTAAAAAGGTTATCACTTGGTTCCAAAATAGACGAGCTAAGACAAAAAAATGCACATATTGAAGAATCACAAAACAGACAAAAATGATGTAATTATTATCCTCTTGTTTTTTACTCTTTTTCATCATCTCGCTCTAACACCTTTAATCTATAATTATCATTTTTCTCCTTCTACAGGTAATAACTTGGTTCCAAAATCGAAGAGCAAAACTAAAGCGTGATATTGAAGAGCTGAAAAAAGATGTTGAAAGTGTGAAGGCTTTAGCAGCTCAACCGGAAAACTTCCTTAAAAATGTTACCGATTTAAATCTTTTAAAGAAGAAACCGATGCCAGCTAACCATGATGAAGTTGATTTGAGTCCTGAAAAATAATTTTAAAAAAAAGTTTTGTAAATAATTTTTATTGAGACTGATAGAGAGAAATTTTATTATTATTATTATTTATTAGGGTTTGCTTGCTTATTTGACATATTTTTGTGCAAGTTGACTTGCTTACTTGACTTTTATTTGCAAGTTGACTTATTTGACTTGACATTTTTAGAAGTCAACTTGATTTACTAAAAAATGTCTCAAATTGATTCATTTTTTATTTAGTTCGATCAAAAATACTTAGAAATTTTAAGGATCATCATAAATTCTATATGAATTTGACAAAATTTTGACCAAAATAAATAAAATCTAAGAGGAAAAGAAATCAATCAAAAATCAAACAAATATATCAAAAATTCTAAAAATTTTTGAAATTTTCATGAAAATTTTTTAAATTTCAAAGGTTACTATGTTGTCATTTTCAAGATTTGATTCTTCTTGATAAAATTTGAACAAATTAGAGACATTTTTAAGTAAGTCAACTTGCACAAAAATGTCAAGTCAAGTAAAAGTCTGAATATGACCCAGGAAAAATGAACATTTTTGTAAAATCTTATTATTCTGTCAAAAATGATTTTAATTTTATTGTAATTTAAATATATATTGGCAAAATAATTTACAACTTGCACAAAAATATGTCAAGTAAGTCAAGCAAGTTACTTTAACCCTAATCACTATTTATTAATTGTTACATGTAAATAAAGCTTCTTTATTGATTTTTTTGACGATTTTCAAAACATTCTTAACTGCTCAATTAGTGCTTTTAGCAGCACTAAAATTCACGCAATAAAAAATTTCACAATCAAATACAAGAAACGTTCTGAAAGTCGTTAAATTTAAACTTTAAATTGCAATTTTTTATTTTATCCATTAATGTGTAAATAAAAGTAATTTTAGCATAAATATGCGAATCATCGTACGAAAGAATAATTGTAAATAAAATCAAGAGAAAAAAGAGAATATAAAAAAAATTTAATTGATTGCGTTTTAATATTCATCCGACGGTAATAAAATTCACACTTTTTATTGCAGTTTTATATATATCAGAGCTTTAGTCATGCAAAAACTGTTATAAAAAACTTTTTATTGTGCTTTCTTACTCCAACACATTCATATCAATTTTCCACGCCCTACAAAAAAGCGCACTTTACATACATGCAATTATTTAAATGCATAAAAAGAAAGCTTTTTTTATGACCAATTGACCAATAGTTGATGATTCATGATCTTGAGATTTTGTTTTAATTTCTTTTTTTTTAAAATTTTACTTTTTAACGGATTTTTGAAATTTGAAAATTTAACGAAAATCAAAGGGAAAACAACTTCAACAAAAGATGAAGAAAATTTGTTTCCTCTGTTTCGAAAATAGAATTACTACGGATTTTCAAAATTTGATAGACATTTCTAACAAATTGAAATTAAAATTCGTGCTTTGAATTTTCCTTTTGATAATTTAACTTTTAACGGATTTTTTTAGGTTTAAAAATTTAACGGAAATCAAGGGGAAAACAGCTCTAAGAAAAGAATTTTTTGATTTTTTTTCGTTTTCTTTGTCATTTTTATCGAAAATTCAAAGTTTTAAAAATTCTTTTTTGCATTGTTTTTGTGTTTTTGTTTCACTTCGTTTTCTTCTTTAATTTTCCTTAAAGTTGTTTTCCCCTAAATCATTTTCAAATTTGAATTTTAACGGTTTTTTTAATTTCTTGAAAATTTCTTTTAATTTGAGTTAAAATTTTCAAACTCTGAGTTTCTGTTTTGATTATTACACACTTTTCATTATTTTAATTTCAGCTTGTCTGTCTGTTTGTTTGTGATATTTCGCACACTTGCTTATTTTAAAAATTTATTTCTTAACGGATTTTTCAAATTTGAAAATTTTAACAGTTTTATAAATTTTGAAATTTAACGAATTAAATTTTATTTTAAAAGTATTTGCATAAAATTCATAAAATAAAATTAACTTGCAGGTGTCAATAAAAGAAATTATCCATAACAAATCCAGGACATTTAATAAAATTTTTCAAGCATAAAGAAAAGATCACGATTCAATTAAGTCAAATTGAAAATTTTAATTATTCGAAAACTTTCTAAACGATGATAAATTTATTTTAAATTGCCCTTTACTCTATTAAAAAATCATCTTTACCTGCCTCTTTATGAAAAATTCATGCATTCATTTCAAATGAACGATCACAAATTGATTAAATCTGGAGCAGATGCAAATTTAAAATTTCTTCCAAGTCGATGTGTTTCATTTAAATTTTTAAAGCGATGGTTCATTAATATGATGAAGCGAATCGAAAATTAATTCAAAAACATTTTTTAAATGACAATTTTTGTGTCTTTTCATCTTTTGCACCTTGCATTGAATTTTTAGTTTTTAATTTCCTATGACATAAATGTGACACGACAAATTTCTTTATTTATTGCATTGAAAACCTCACAGAGCACGTTCCAATGTGAATTTGCAGGAAAAAGAGAAAAAAATTGCAAGGGTTTTGCACTTGCAAGTTTACTTGACAATTTTTGATCAAGTTGACTTTTAAAAATTAGCAATATTTTGAACGAAACTTTAGTGAAATTAAGATTTTTTTATGAATTTGCTAAAATTTTGATCAAATTAAATCAAATTTGGAATATTTAGATATAATTTTTAGTAAGTCAAGTTGCTCATTCAAGTTGAATAGTCAAGTCAAGTATAAGCTAAACTGCTAAATTCTAATATAAAAAAACCTCATAGAGCACGTTTCATCATTTAAAATTTGCAAAAAAAAGGAAAAAATTTAAGTTTTGGAACTTTCATGTATACTTGACTTGACTCTGCAAGTTGATTTACTTGAAATCGTCTTAAATTCATTCAAATTTTATTTAATTTAGTCAAAATTTCGCAATATTATGTAAAGTTTCAAGAATTTACAAATTTAAATAAAAACTGACTGATTTAGAAACAATTTTTAGTAAGTCAACTTGCACAAAAATGTCAAGTCAAGTAAACTTTCAAATTGTTCAAACCCTAAGTTGTTCAAAAACCACACAGAGCACGTTCCATCGTCAGAGATTTGCAACAAAAAAAAAAGAGAGAAAAATATGCATACATTGCATTCTTCCTACCTACATGAAAGTATATGCATAGGGCAAGCAAGTAAGACCACACATGAGTAAATAAAAAATTGAGAATGGCTGTTTAAATCCTGCGAACCATAACAAAATAACGCTCTCTTTTAACATTTTATTAAATGATGGCGGTTGATTTGTTTTGCGCGCTTTTCTTTCTCGCTCTCTCACTATATGAAAGGCAGGCTGAAGAAAAAAAAAAGCAAGTTCAATTTGTTATGGTTTGTGATTTTTATAACTTAATCCTCTACAAATCAGTTTCTGCAAAGTCATTTTAATCAAAGTTACCTGAGAAACTTTGCATGACATCAATTATGATGAACTAAAAATTCTCTCCTAGACTAGGATGATATTTTAATTAATCCTTTTGTATGAGAAGAGAAGAAGACCCTTCTTCTTTTTGAAAAATCAAAATAAATGTGAATTTTATGGATCATTAATGAGAATGCTAAAAGTTTCATTTATATTGAATGAGTTTGCCACACAGATACACAGACATATCAGCTCATATATTCATATTTACACTCATTCTTTTGTTCATGACGGCTGCGGCATTAATTCTTTGATCTTTCTTTCTCTCTCTTTGCGCCTTTCTTGATATTAAAAAAATTCTTTTTAAAGGAGAGAATTGAAGAAATTGCTCTGGAATTAAAAGTTTATGACAAATTTTGATAATAATTCTTGCTAATTTGGTCAAATTTTAAATAATTTCAAGCAGAAAATCTCACTCTTTTAAGAGCAATTCTCAAAGTTTATTATTGATCTCAAATTCGATTTTAGCGCCCTCTATAACTGAAAAAGTCAAAACAATTTAAAACAGCGTTTTCATTACTCAGCAAAATGGTGAAAGAAAGAGAAGAAAAATCATAAGAAAAGGTAAATTATTCGTTATAGTAACCATTCTTTTAATTTCTTTTAAACTAAATTGATTTTAGCGCCATCTATAATTGAAAAACTAATTTTCTTAAAAATCGAATTTTCTCCTAAAACTAGTCAAATTTAACACTAGTATAAAAAAATAGATGGCAATCAACAAATAAATTACTCACAAACGCAGAGAAAATAAAAGAATTAAAGAAATTTGTCCAAACAAGAATGTCGATTTTAGCGCCATCTATAACTGAATAATTCCAAAATAGTTTGAAACAGCTTGATGATCACTCAGTTGAATGACAAAAAGAAGAGAAGAAATATCAAAAGAATGCTAAATTATTTGCCATAGTTTTAGTTTGATAATCGCTAAAATGACAAAATAAAATCGACTTTAACGCCATCTATAATTGAAAAAATTCAATCAAGTTTAAGAATTGCTCTTAAGCTCACCAAATTAAATTCAAACAATAGCCGTTACTCATTCGATTCTATTGAGAAAATATATATCATAAAGATCACCGAAGAGAAGATGAAAGAGCGCTAAACAATAATCTCTATATCGTTACACGCTCAATAATGATTGTTGAGCGGCATTATTGGAGAAAAAGCAAAAGAAAATTAATTGAATTTAAATTAATTAATTCACTGAGCACTTCGAAATGTTTTGCGGCTCTTTCTCAATTTCATTCTTTAATTTGCTTCAGCATCTGTCGAGATTTTTTACAGTTTTCGTAAAGAATCAATTAAATCTTTTTTTTCTCTCACTTTGCTGTGCACACTTTTTTTTGTTCTACATTTCATAATTTTTATTTATTTTTATTATCAGCAATTTTCTTTAAAAATAAG
>JACWBX010001507.1:0-43365 GCA_014622435.1 Polypedilum pembai
AATTGCATCTTTTTCAGCATTTTTTGGTTTTTACCTTATCTATTTCTGGAAAAATATTTTTGACGTGTCCATGATTTATATTAGATACATTTTCGATTGTCTGTTGACCATAATATTTTTTTTGAGCAAGAAATTCTTCATATGATTTTGGTAATAGATAGTTATAGAATTTATTGATAGCTTCGACTGGTTTTTGATACATCTCGGTTTCTTCAGGAAAATCTTTCTCAATTGAATTATCTATGGGAGCTTTATTTGATTTCTGATTTTTTAGTCTCATATTCGGTTCTGAAAAATTGTTTTTTAGTAATGGAAGAACTGGATTTTCATTTATTGGCTTCAAAATAAAATTATTTCTTGGTTTTTTAAATGAAGGAATTTTTTTTTATGAAAAACGTTCTTTCGACTCTTTCATTTCTTTCTTCTTCCATATTCATTGTTTCTCAAAATCATTTTGAATGGCAATAGTTGATGTGTATGGTGAATGTTCATAATCAAGCTCAGATGATAACACTTTCTCATATTGTGTTTCTAAATAATGCTTTTGATGTTTAACAGCTTCAGAGAGATCATCATTTGAAAGAAAATCTTTAACATGTTGAGGTATGTTTACATTAAAGTCATTATTATTGAAATAAAATAAGACAACTGGTTTTATTAAATAATCGTTGGGCACAGAAACAGCTTTTTCAAGACGAACGAAATCGTCTAATCTAACAATTCCAAATTTTGATGTTGGTAGAAATGTAACGTAATAAATTGAGCTCAATTTTTGTCACCTAAATTAACGTCATACGCATTGTTGAATGAGATAATTGCGAGTCACTGTTAATAGACATTTTCCATCAATCTAAATGAATCTAAATTAATAAATTTAACAATTTTCAAGTTTTCAAGAGTATCGAGAACGAATATAACGAGATAATTGTGTATCAACTCAAGTATTTTGAAGTTAAAAAGTTAAATAAGGATTTTGTCAACATAACACTATCACATAGCATCCGCCGTGGTCTAGTGGTTAGGATTTCACGCTCTCACCGTGAAGGCCCGAATTCGATTCTCCGGCGGCGGAACAATAGCCTCTTTTCTGCCAATTTTTCTTATCAAAAAACATTTTTATTCTGCAATTTGTTTATTGCAATTTGTTTGAATTTTTTACCTCTATTTAGTCTCTTTAAGTTGAAATTTTATTTAAATTTATAAAAGAGAAAAATTGAATTCAATTTATTAAAAATTATCGATTGAGTTTGATCAAGCAAAGCAGAATACTTAAATTTATTTTCATTAAGCGAATTACATTCAGAAAAGAAATTATTGAAATAATCCAATTATAATCATTCATTCAGAAGGGAATTTCAAAAATGCAAAGGGATCAAATTTCCACTCAATATCCTTTCCACAAATCTTACAATTAAGTTGAGTGAAGTGCTTCATTAATCTCTTTATATATGACATCAATAAATATAAAATTAAATATGCGATGCTGATACAATCGATACGCATTTTAAAGTAAACAGGCAAGTAAGCGAGCAAGCAAGCATGTGAGTGAAAGTGGAAGCTGATTAATTAAGCCTTGATTAAATATTACCGACTACTATTAAAATGAAAAAAAGACAGAGTTAATTAATGCTGTTGTTGTTGGTCACATAAGAGGATATAAGTGTCGGTTTGTTTTATTTGATGAAGGATCGGGGACAATTATTTATTTTACCATTTCGTGAATGATTGATTTCTTGCGAATAATAATTGAAAACAATCGTATTGAACACACCTCATGTGCTTATCACGTTTTGCACGCCTATTGGGCAGAAACTTTATCTTATCTTAAACTTGATGTGCTTAAACAATGAAATTTACGCTGATGCAATGGTACACGTGATATCACATGTGTCCAACACACGTTTCAAACTTCTTTGCCTCCTTCTTTTTCTGTGTACTCTTAATCTTATCAAAATTCAATCAGTACTATGACAGACGGTGCTTAAAGTATGAAATATGTATAAAGCAATTAAAGAAACGTTATTTGGAGTATGTGATGAAATCACAGCACTAATATCGTTTCTATAGAGACCAACATCAACAGCAGCAGCAGCAGGCTTCTCTTTTTAGATCGCAATAAAAAAAAAAAAAAAATTCATTCCATAAAAACTTTCGATTTAAAACTCAAAAGAATCCATTGTCACAGCGGAGAAAATTATATATGAGAGAGGAGCGACACACCAAGGAAGAATGAGAATTGAAAAATATTCTCTTTATTTAATTTGCGAGCACAAAAGACCAAAAAGCAAGCGATGGAAGAAAAGAAGAAAAAAATGAAATAACATCCATTTCTGCGTGTCATTGTTTGCGCTATTTTACTGATTTTATTTCAGCTCTCCTCGTTACCCGTTTCAATAATTTTTGCTCTCGCTTGCTTCACGAAATAAATTTGCAAAAAAGAGAATAAAAGTTTTATTCTATTCTCAACTCTTCTTTCCTCATATCATCAGCAAAAAAAATGTATAATGAGAAAGTCAATTTATAATAAAAAATGTCACAAAACGCAAAGTAGTGAATGCATATAGTCAATGATGCTAATAAGCAACGAAAGAGGGAGCGGAATTTGCCAGGCATAAAAATATTTTTATTCTTCTTTATTACAGAGTTGTTGAAAAGCTGCTAAATTTTAAATCTCTTTCATTCTTTTAATTTTTGCTTCAAATTACTTCCACTATGTTGTATATAGACAGTTCTATCGATATTCTTTTGATTTCTATCAATTTTAATTCATTTCAATGAGTATCTGTGACAAAATTTGCAGAAATTTATTTCACAAATTAAATTTTTGTTTACAAAAAATTTAGCTGAATATTGCTGAATAAATTGAAAATATTTTGTGGTGAATAACTTTTTGAGGTGAAAAATACTTAGTGGTGAAAAGGATTTTAGGGTTAAAATTCATGGTGAGAAACTTTTTAGGATGAAGAATTTTAATGGTGAATATTATTTTATGCTGAATAAACAAAACTGAGCACAAAAAGAAATTTTCCCAGTTCTTATACTTGTGTTGCCAAATTCTAGTGACTACCTTTCAACTCTGCTTTATTGAACTAAAATAAAATCAGGTATAGCGTTATAAAATTATCGAAAAAAAAAGAAGACATTCGTCGTTATAGCAGTACAGGGGTTGGCAGCCTTGGTAAGTTCATTTATTTCCATCACCTTCGTTCCTATTAAAAATATATTTCACAATCCGCGTCAGTCCATCAAACATCGCCCCTTGCTTACAATTTCTTACATTAATGCAAGAGAAGTTGATGTATGCAGCCAGTCAGCCAGTCAGTGCGCCAATGCATCACAAAAAAAAAGAGAGAGAGAAACATATTAAATGTATATTATGAAATCAACTCATAAATTTCATCTGAATACAATGGACATTTAAAATGGTATTTTCGAACGTTAATAAAGCTCATCAACTAGCTAAATACTGTACATGTGCCTGCTCTCTTCTTTCAGATCACATTGACTTGGCAATAAAAGTAAGTATTCAAAAAGAAAAAAAAAAAAGAATTGGCATTTAAGCGCATGGCACATTGTTCTTTCTCTCTATCTCTCTTTAACAATTGAAAAAGATGACGAAATGAAGTAGAAGAAAAAAAAATTTATAAATTTGATAAAAATTCCGACAACCCGATAAATCATTTCGATCAATCATTTTGATGATGATGCTTGTGATAACAATTGATGAAGAATCTGAAAATTTATGCGAATTGTCTCGGTCTCTCTTTTCACTAGAATTTGACCTTATCTTTGAACACAAAGAAGATAGTTGACTACAAGCAATAAAAAAAAATTCAATTGCGCAAAATAAATATTTCACATGATCGTATAAATTTGCAATTGATATTTATTGAGTGTGTGTTTGTGTGTAGGAAAGGCATTTAATTCAATTTACATGGAACATTTATTAGCAATTTTTCTACAACTTTCTGACTCTTTTCAATATATGAATAAAATAGCAACAAAATGGTCAGTGTCAAATTCCACAAAATACTATTATAATAATATAAAAGAGAAAAATTCCATTGATTTTGCAATAAGTATGATGTTGAACTTAAAGAAACGCATAATTGAAATCAGTTGACCGTTAAAGTTTGAAATTTTGATATTCGAATATTTTCGAAATTACAAAAACGCATTTTCGAAAATCATTTTTGTAAACAAAATTTAATTTATCAAAGACTTAAAAAGAAATAATTTAAAATAAAGTCTTTTTCATGATTCAATCGACATCTTTTACTTCAAGAAAGATTATTAGTTAATTAAAGAATGAGAATTAGATTTTTCTAATGCCATTTTTAGCAGACTTTTCAAAATTCAAATGGTTTCGAAAAATTGTAGTTTCTTTCTAAATTCCCTAACAGTCCAATTGATTTTACCAAGTTTTCAATATTACTTTTAATCAGAGCCCGAATTCGACTAAAAATTTGTACGTAAGTCAACTAAATTTAATCGACTTCGGGCTCTGCTTTTTTTGAAATCAATTTCTTACAATGATACTTTTGAATTTTAGCTACGTGAAAATTTGATATTGACTGACAGGAATCGAAAGACTCAGACAAAATTAAGGTAAATATATTAAAGTTGTGCAAAAAAAGTCACTTTTTATCGCAACTAGAAGAAAAAGATTATTTAAATCATACACACAGATACACGATTGAGATGTAAATGAATAGCATGTAGAGGAAAAAGAAGAAGAAGGAGGACAATTGAATAGAAAATATTATTAAAGATTTGCAATTCCCACTAATTTGTTTATACACCATCGTAGTGTAAAAATCACATCAATAAAATGGCAAAAGAAGAAAGCATTGAACAATCGAACAGTTAATTTCCATAAAGTAGACAAAACAAATCATAGATTTATGTGAATACATGAATAGCTCTTTTTTCATATAAGCAAAAAAGAAAAAAATGATTCATTGTTAGTGAGTTGAATTTTAATTAAAGGAAGTCAATTATTCGCTCAAACTCTCTCTCTCTCTCTCTCTTTGAAGACTTATTGAAAATTTTATAACGTAGTTAACAATTGTTATCTAATCTTCATTCTTTTATTTTGTCTTTAAAAAAGTAAAATTGATTAAAATTTCCGACAAAATTTTATTGTAGGTGCTGTTGTAACCTAAATTTTAGGCAAAAATGTTCAATCGAACACACTCAACAACACCTTCAACATTATAGACTATTATTGTCATAGCTTATTATGATTTCTTGAACTAAAACAGAGTTGGAAAGCTGTAAAATTTCAATTTTTCTATTCTTTTTATTTTTCACTTTAAATCCTGTTTAAATCACTTTCATTGCGTTGTATACAGACGGTTCACTCAATGTTTGTTCAATTTGTATCAGCTTTGATTCTTATTAGAGTGTATTTGTGATAAAATTTGCGAAAATTTATTTCACAAATTAATTTTTTGTTTACAAAAAGTTTAGAAAGTTTACAAAAGCTGAATATTGCTTAATAAAATTTGCTGAATATTGCTGAATAAATTGAAAAGAACTTTAGGATGAAAAATTTTAATGTTGAAAAAACATTTTATCAGCCCAGTTGTTTTTTAACTCTGAACTAGAAAGAGAGCGCGAGAGATAAAGAAAGAGATTTCGCATAAATTTCAATATTTAATAACAAAATTGCCACACCTTATTAAAGTACCCATCATAATACTAAAACAAGAAGCAATTTATTTCAAATGAATGAGAAAATAAAAATTAACTTGTGATAGAATGTAAGTTGTTCTCTTTACATTTTACCACAAGAAGCTCTCTTTTAAATAATAACAAACAGATTACTTTACCACACTAACATTTTATGGAGATAATAGCCAATTACTAGGTCGATACGCATAATATATTTTCCTATATTAAGTGTAATAATAAATGAGTCTTTAGTGGTCGTTGTCATGCGTATTGACACATCAAAGATTTTTACGATCGTGCGAAATGAACGACTCAACTTGTGTATGAAAAAAAAAATGTAGTACAAGGAAAGGTGAGCTCAACAGTACTGAATCTGTCAAATATTGAAATGAGAAGAAGTTTTGTAAGAAAGGAAAAGTAAGAAGCAGCACAATAAAGGCAAGTAAATTAGAAGTGAGCCGCACCTCATCGAATTTATGATTTTTTTTTTCGCTCGCTGTTGAGCAAATTTTACGATCAACAGTCAAACAATTGAGCATAGAATTTGAGTTTTAAATTTCGTTGACTCACAAGAGACTTACTTAATGATGCGCAAAAAAAATGTAAGCTGATTGAGTTCATGTATGTCATTTACTAAGAAAAATATCGACAAAAAAAAATGTATGCATGAAATCGACTTTTGAATGGAAGTCATAATTTGGACGATGCCATGTAATGACTTCAATTGAATAGACACAAAAAAAAAAATTAAAATTTTTTGCGCACATTATAAACAATTTGTCATCGTGCGCTTATTTGACCTGACATAACACAACACAAGTCCAACCATTCATTTTCACTTTCTATGCAAAAATAAATATACAAATAAGTCTCTCTTCTCTTTCATCATAACGCACGAATATCTTTTTTCTTTCATGTTGTTTGAGCTTCAATCACGTTGAAGAATACGCAACAAATTGAATGAATAAGCAAAGTGAGATATACACACTGGTGGTTTAATTGAAGCGACTTTCTGTACTCATGTTTATGTTAATTAAATTTCGCATTCAACAAATAGACGAGTGAGCTATGTGTGAGCGAGAAATGACTTTCAAGCTTTTACTGCAAAATTGTTAAAACAGACAAAAGTTAAAATTTAAAATACAAAGTAGAATAATTAACTAGGCAGATTCTAAATATAAACAACTAATTGTAACAAATAATGTCTTAGTTCTAGTCATAGATAATTGAATAAACTGAAGCATGTTTTTACTTTTTGTTATGTAACTTATTTGATGACGAACTATAGACACCATGTGCCGATTATTGCAAATTTTATTTTGACTAAATAAGGACTTTTGTCTGGACCAAAAAAATAAACTTAACGAATACTTAATTTAATAGGACTCTGATAACAACACAGATAACAACTTTGTTTTACGGATCAATTGAAAAAACTGATTCTTCGTTAATATGTTGACTTCAACTGTTTTATTAGGTAGATATTTTAGAATCATTATTACATTCGATTCCATAATTTTACTTACAAATTTCCTCTTCTTGAATACTTCTTTCTTCTAGTTTTTATCTTTATTTTAAATAAGATTAGAGATTCTTTTCACCTTTTTTGATTTCAAATTTTCTTAAATCAGCTTCTTTTGTCTGAAATATTACCGTCTTTCCTCGAATATAAGTAAGCTTATTATTGAAAAGCTGAATTGATAGATCTTCTAATTATCTACTGCTTTTGCCTTTTTACATTTGAAAATATTGCTTAATAAGCTTACAATTTCAATTCAAAAATCCAATCCAAACAGCTCTTATATTCGAGGGAAGATGTTAGTGCTTCTGCATTTCTTTAGTCATAAAAACTAAGGATGAGTCTTTATTTGTGAAGATTTATGCTTAAAATTCGAGATTTTAATTAAAATCAAAAATGTAAATAAAAATATTTTCAAGCAAGATTATGAACTGAGCAATTGAGCAATTAGGCATTAAATTTAAATTTTGACTGTTATAAATATTTCAAAATTAAATTTTTATGACATTAAAGTCAAAGTGTTTATGCATCTAAATCATTTGCGAGAGCGAAAAATCTTCTCGCTCTCTTTTTTGCTGTTATGTTGTGTTATGCTAATATTTTCTTAACCTTATGAAATAATCAAAAAACATTTTTTGATTATGGTAAAAATATTCCATTCAACGTAAAAAAGAGAATAGGGCGAATGAGAGACAAGAAGAAACTTGAAATTTTTTGTTGATCGGAACTTGAAATTTTCTTGTTGTTGTTGTTGATTTTTTTTTTTTTTGCATGATGTTGATGACATACATGGCAAAAATGAGAGATATACTGTTAGATTGGTGAGAGGCATTGTAAGCAGGATGAGAGTGAATAATTTTAGTTTTAGTGTAGCATTCAACTTCTCAGAAGCTACATTGCGTCAGGTGATTTGTGCGAAAAAAAGAGAAGAAAGAAAAAGAGAGTGATAGCAAGCAAGACAACAAAGTGAAGGTAAATATTAGTTGCAAAAACCAAACATTTTTTGCGTTAAACAAAGAAATTGGCTCCAACTGTAAATCACTTAACGATCGCTGTTGCTAATTGTAAATGGATAATATGATATCTCATAAAAAAGTGCCAATTAATTAAAGAAAAAATTTTGTGCCGCGCCAGATTTAAGTTGTTTGCCATAAAGTGAGAATTGATAAAAAGAAGAGGATGCAAAAATTAATCCATGACACAGTTGCACTTGCTGCTGAATCACTTTTTTTGTCGATATAAGTTATAATTTATGAGTTTAATTGAATATTTCCTCGTCCCGACTTTAATTGAAGACGAATGATTTTGGTACCCTGAAGTGAATACAAGGTCCAATTTATTTTTAATTGCTGAGCGCGATGTTTCGACTTTAAGATTCTCTTTTGAACTGAAAGAACATAAACATTTCGTTCGTAAATTAAAGATAGAAAGAGAATTTCATTTTTGTTGTTATCCTACATAGAAACATTGTTCACGTGATTGCTCATTTCCACTAAATTTATAATTTGATAATTATTATCGTCATTATTTGCTTTATCATACTAAATAGTCACGCTTAGTAACTTTTAAAAGTCACTTTTAATTTCACTTTGTTTACCTTTTTCATACTTACATGTAAGAATATTCAACTTTTGCTTTCTCTATTTAGAAAAGAATAAAAAGAGTCATTGCTTTCAAAAGGAGTAACTGATACGTAAACGTGCCTTAAAAGCTTATCAGCCAGCGAGTCACAATGAAAAATTTTAAGAAAATTGAACTGTAAACGTGCTGTTGAACTAATTTAACGATATGATTGCTTTATAATCACTCAATTCAATGACTGACCGTGATAAGATAAAGATTAAGAATGTGGAAGCATGATGAAAATGTTCACGTGTTATCCAGCCTTTACATTCATGTGACTAGTCCTAAAATATTTTCTGAAAAGTCATTAATCTAATATTGATCTATTTATAAAGTTGATGACCTTGAAAATTAATTTATTGTACCAAAAATCAGCGAGATAAACTGTCTCAACATTTCCTTAATAAATAAACTATTTTAAACATTAAAAAGCTTCACATTTGACCCTTTTTACGATTTGTCACGTTTACACAAAATTATCAACTCGTGAATTACTCACTACACCATTCAACACTTTAATAATCAATCAATCAGCAAATATGTCATAGCAAATAGCGATAAAGAGTTTTCGGCTGATATCGGTAACATATTTAAGCAATTGAAGTTGAATTGGCAAATCAGTTCTTTCGAGACAAGTCAGAGAAAACTTTATAAAATATTTATGGAAAAATTCATTTAATTTTTCTCATAGTGAAAATCAATTTTTAAAAAATAAATTTTTCCATCTTTAATTCTTGACGTTTTTATTTCTATTGTGTTAAATAAGGTAGGTCAAGATCTTATTTACCGGTTATATTAAGTGAAGCATCGTTTGTGAATCAAAATATATCTTTTTTTCTAGAAATTAAAAATGATCAAGTATAAAATTCAGTAGCAGGTTTTCAAAGATATTCAAATTTCTAGATTTTTCTTGTTTATGAACAATAGTAGATAAATGCCATCAAATTCAATAGTGTCTATTAGTTCTCTTTAAACATCAAACCGTATAAATACTATAATAACTAGATCAAATTAGTTTTAACCATAAAATTTCAATTACTCGCTTGTCAACAAATTTTTTTCCAAACACTTAGCAAAATTACGTCAATAATACATGTTAGTAATCATAGTAGTTTAGTAGATCAAATAATACGACCTCATGCTTTGATAACCAATTGAGAAATTTAATTATTTTTTTTCTTCTTAACAGTTACTATCAAAAAAGGAAAATTTTACAATGGAACCTTATAGTACAGAAGTTTTATGGATTGTCATCGTTGCTTTCATCATTTCTTTCATTCTCGCTTTTGGAATTGGCGCAAATGATGGTAAATTTTCATTATCACTCCAATATTGTTTGCTTTAAATTCATTTCATTATTTAGTTGCAAATTCTTTTGCTACAAGTGTTGGGTCTGGTGTTTTGACTCTAAAGCAAGCATGTTATCTCGCAACGATTTTTGAAATATCTGGAGCTGTCTTACTGGGTTATAAAGTGTCTGATACGATACGAAAAGGAATTTTGGAAGTCTCTGCTTATCATGATGCTGAAAAAGAGTTGATGCTTGGAATGTTGGCTGCACTTGCTGGTTGTGCGATTTGGTTATTGATTGCAACATTTTTCAAGCTTCCAGTTAGCACAACACATTCAATTGTTGGTGCTTCAGTTGGATTTGGTTTAGTTGCAAGAGGTCCTGATGGAATTAAATGGACAGAAATTAGTAAGTTTAAATAAATAATAAAATTGAATTTTTATCTAATTTTTTATTTATTTACAGTTACAATTGCACTTTCTTGGGTGATATCACCTGTTATGGCAGGCGTTATAAGTTTAGTTATCTACGTGCTAATTTATCGTTTCATTTTGAAAGCAAAAAATCCATTTAATGCTGGTCTTGCTGCTTTGCCAATTATCTGGGGTGTTGTTTTATTTATCAACGTTCTCAGTATCACTCTTGATGGTTCAAAATGTAAGTTATTTGATCAATTGTTTTTATTTTCTTAATAATAAATTTTTAATTTCTAAACAGTGCTTAAAATGGATGTACTCGAATGGTGGATGTCACTTTGTATTTCAATTGCTGTTGCAATTATCACAATGATTTGTGTTCATTTCTTCATGGTTCCATGGCAAAAACGTAAAATTTTAGAGCAAGAACCTTATAATATTGACACAAAACAAAAAACAATGAGCACAATTGAAAATGGTATTAAAGAAAGCACATTGTCAGTCAATACAGTGAATACTTCAACAAATTCTGTCGCACAAATTGTTAAACCTGATGAGGGAGAAGAAAAAAGAGTCAATTTGCTTTTCCATTTCATTCAAATTCTCGCTGCTATCTTTAGTTCATTTGCACATGGTGGAAATGATGTAGCAAATTCTATTGGACCACTAATTACAATTTGGTTGATATACAGTGAAGGAACAGTTAAAACAAAAGCTGAAACACCAATATATTTGCTCGTTTATGGTGGTGTTGGTATTGTTGTTGGATTATGGTTTCTTGGACGAAGAGTTATTGAAACTGTTGGTTTCAATTTAACAAAAATTACACCTGCAACGTGAGTCATTAAATGGAAATGAAAATTAAAAGTTTTTTAATTAATTTTTATTTATTAACAGTGGTGTCACAATTGAAAGCGGTTCAGCAGCAACTGTTCTTATGGCTAGCAAAATTGGAGTTCCAATTTCTACTACAGTAAGTTTAAGAAGAATTTTAACAATTAATTTTATTAACAAGAATTAATTTTTATAGCATTGTAAAGTTGGTGCAGTTGCAATTGTCGGATGGGCTTATGGAAAAACAACGAATACTGGTGAAAAATCAGATCATGTTAATTGGAAGCTATTTACTAGTATAGTTGGAGCATGGGTGATTACACTTCCAGCATCTGGTGGAATTGCAGCACTTCTCATGTATTTCTTCGAACTCCTCGTGTAATCAATATACAACATGCTCTCATTATTCATTTAGGCTATATAAGGATGTCGGTTAAAATTTAAAGAATCTTTTTAATATTTAATTTTTAAGTGTTATCAACCGAATTTGTAAAAATTAATAAGAATTTTAATGACTCAGAAACATTATCTAAATGATGAAAAAATAAAATATTTAATTGATTAATGATTCATAAAAGAATGACAAAATTTTGTTTTTCTGACTTCTCATTTACAGCATTTTTATCTCAACGTAAGAAAGATAATGTAAACATGTTGACAGGTTTTAATTTCTTCTTAGCGCATTTTTGTATAGACAATTCAATTTTTAAGTTCACTTTGGCTGGTTGATGACCTCTGAGATCTCAAAAACTATGATAGCTAGAGATTTGCGGTTTTTTGCTTTTGTTTTGTGCTATTTAGTTATTGTAACGAAATATAATTACAAAGCTGTCAATGATTGCATTATTCGGGAAATTATGAATTTAAAATTTCCATATTGAAAAATGTAAACAAACAAAAACTCTTTTTGTTTACCAAGATATTTTTCGTCGCCGCGTTTTTCGCATCTTTTTTTAATTTAAATTTGGCTTGACCGTTATTTGAAAAATTTACATGTTGAGTTTTCATAAAGTGAATTTTCATTTTAATAACAGAAACAAAACAATAGAGGATCTCCGAGTCTCGAAAAATTTAATTGCAATAAGAATATTTTTACTTAGTTTGGATGCAAAAATTTAATTTTAAAAACGATGATTAGGGAAGATTTCGTTTATAAGAATTTAGAAAACTGAACTGATTCATAATACTCATAGCAATTCCTTGAAATTTTTCTAGTTGCTTCAACTACTATATTGCAAAGTAATCTTCTGGTATTAGAAAAAATCTGTTAATTCTATGATTTGTTAATACTGTGGCGCTTAAGTACTTCGATTCGTGGTCGTGTACTTTCTGTATTTTTTCTTTGTAATTGTAACAATCAATGAAAAAAAATTGATAAAGAAAGCGTGAACGGAAGGAATTATCAAATCAAAAAATTGTGTTTATGTTTTGAATGTTTTTACCTGTAAACAACAAGTGAATTTATTTCGCAATAACAATCGCCTTTGAACTAGTTATCTTTTGCACATTCATTGAAAATATTATGATAGAATATAAACATTATTTCATCACGTGACCCTAATTAAATTACCCTAAATGGAATTTTCAAAATCCTCGTCCGGTCAGTAATAAAAATCATCAACTAAAAGCTTTTTCGAAAATTTATGATTAAGCATTAAAAATTATATTTTTCTGCTCTTAATTGAATGCTTTAGCGGCTGGAATTCGTCTTTCATAGGATAATTGAAATGATTATGAAATAAATCTCTTTTTTAACTCATAATGTGATAAATCCAAATTTGGCATGATGTTGAAATTAATTTACACTGCATGTCTTCGCAAGAAAAAGAAAATTATTTGCCCAATGTTGTTAATTAACATCGATTTCACTTAACTTAAAAATAATTTTATTTTTGCAATATTTTTATAAAAATGAACTTCACTCCCTTAATCACGAATAAACAATTCATTATCGTCAATTATTTAAAGAAAGTCAAAGAATGGAAAGTCGCGATTGTGTCTCTAAACAAATAAACAAACCACATCTGCTGCGTGAATTATGGTCACATGCACATGCATGAATTGTTAATTGTAAGCAAATTGAAAAATGAATATGCACATATGTCAAGCTATTAGATTATATGTTAAGGTAGCAAAAGAAAAGAGCAATTTTTCTCATTAAGCGCCTTACGACAAAAACTTCCTTTTCTTTCTGACTCTCGTATCATGCCGCGCAAGCGTTGCCTTTAAACTTTTTTTTAAATCTCCTCGCAAATTTTTCAAATAACTTTTAACTCTCTTTTTAATGAAAATTTCTCGTAATGTCGCGACAACATGTAGTAAGAAAGAAAAAGAGAAGAAAATAATTCATTCTCGTGATAATGTAAAGAAATAGTGCAATGCAAAGAGTCTAAAAGATTAACATATTCTGCATGTGTAAAGCCATTTGCCGCATACTTTTTATCAACGCTTTTTTTATTCAACTCTTTCGATATAGCATGATCTTAAGTGAGAAAGAAAAAAGAAAAGAAAGAAATTTTTCACATGATGAGGTCAGAGAGTGAAAAAAATGAATTATTGAAGTATAAATAACTCCTTAGTAACAAAATGTGCTACTCAGCAAGCAATGATTTCGTGAATCACAACATTGGGTGATTTATTGACCACGAAAGAGTGAATTTTCGTGTTTATACTCTCGATTAGGTGACAATAAGGAATTTAAGTTAACTTTTATGAATAATATGCAAGTATTTCGGTCAGAAATAAATAAAATGTTTACTTTGATTTATTTGGAATAAAAATTTGAACTAAACTAAAATGGAAATTTATGAAAAGAAATTCAAATTTGAAATGACGGTTATTTTTGAATTTCAACTAATTTAGTAAGGAAAGAAAGTGAAAGGCAAATCGTGAGGTCGTCCTCAGTCCATTTCTGAATGTTTTTCATGCAAAACAAATTGATTTACTCCTTGAGCAGGCAAATATCAACATTGCATGCGGCGCATTCACGATTTAATTTGTAGAATAAATTAAAAGCTCATAAATTTGTCATCGAACTTCTTCTCTTCTCTTACAGTGAATTGGAACAGTTCGAAGAGAAAAATGTTAATAAATTATTTTGCCCGATCGTCGGTCTTTCATCTTTTTTCTTTATTTTTCGATTATTATTTATAGACATTTAATAATTTTTTGTCTTGACTGTCCAGTTATACTCTCCTCCCTTCTTTTACTGTATATCTGTGTGTCACATTGTCGCCCTGAAAATAATAAATTATTTTTATTTCACTCTCTTAGTCACTGGTCAATATTTGTGCAAGTGCAAAAGTGCCAAATGAGGCAATAATTTTCATTTTTCAAGTTCATTTCAAGCATATTCACGGTATTTCAATTAACTCAAAATATTTTTTTACTGTCACAGAGTGCGTGAAGGGATAAGGGAGGAGAAAAAAATTTTTAATTTATTTATGTTGAGCGGTAGAGAAGAAATAAATTTCCATTTCGATCAGCATTCAGAGGCAATTATAATTTAGATTTCTATCATATGCTGACTAGCATTCGACAAATGGTGTGTTAAAAGTTTAATTTATTTAATAAAAAATATTTTGACTGCTTTTCATTACGAAAGAAGAAAATATTGATATTATTTATGGAAAATTAATAAAATGAATGCTGTATAGCACTTATTAAAAAACTTGTCTTTAAAACTGGATTTTATTTGATACTGATGCACAGTAAATTTAATTAAAACGATTTTTCAGCAATCTCGAATTTAATTATGAAACAATTATTATAATGGCAAAAATAGAAGGGGTAAACAGGTTTGATGAAAGAATTTTTAGGCAATTTTGTAGTTCAAAAATTTATATGATTTTCTATAGAACACAAAAATCTCTTTTATTGCTAATTCTAATCGAATGAAACTGTTAGCATGGATTAATAATCAACAGTTTTACTATTATTTGATATTTATTTCTTCCTACAACTCTTCTTTTTTGAAATGGTTTGTAAACAAAGATTTCGTTAACAAATTTTCACAAAATTGATTTAAACGAGTTTCTCAGCTCTTATACAACTAGGATTAGATTAATATGACACTAAAAAATTGTTTTCGATACATCATAAGAGTCTAGAAGCTTGATTTATTGAGAAAAAGTGAAATTTTAGCTCTAGTCACTTTCGTCATTGTTTACAAACAGAATTTTCGATGCAAAAATTTTTATGTCAAGTTCTAAGCTTTTATTGTAGTAGAAATGTTTCAGTAGTTTATATTTGACATTTTTAGTGAAATGAAATGATTTCCTTATGAAATAAAAGAGAAATTAGAAATTTTAGGAAACTTCTTTTTTGCATCATTTGATTTTTGCTTCTTTTAGTCTTTTTGCATCTTTCGTTAAAGTTGTTTTCCCCCTGATGGTAAATAAAATATTTAATATTTTTATTGAGTTGATTTTTCGTAATTAAAATACTAACATTTCCTTGTTATATTCAATTTAGTCCAATAACTTGACCTCTGACTAGAATTGCAATTTTATTTCTCTTAAAAGATATTTATCATTTGATTCTCATAGCTTGCATACATTCTATTTATAACACATTATCCTTCTCTAAACATATAAGACAATTCAAATGTCGCCGTGCGAGTAGAATTAATTCAATAGAAGAATAAATAATTTTCCATTTCTTCTCATGTATATTGCACAATAATAATTCTTTTGTATGTAGCATAAATTCATGTTCCAATAGCTACTTAAATGCGATAGTTGTACACACATAGAATATTATTATTAGCAAGCAAGAAATAATACTTCATACCCATATATTCATTGATAACGTGCGTTGTGTTTTTTTGTTCAGCAGCAACAGCAACAGCAGCACCCGAGCGGCTTTCTATATGTGCATAAAAACCGCAAGCAAGAGAAATAATAAAAGAGAAGGCAAGTAAAAACATAAAATAAATGAAAAAGAGATTACTGTTGCTTGATAAACAAATAATAAAAAATTTTTTTCTTCTTTCTTTTTTGAAGCCAACAACAGCAAGCACAGAGTATATCGTAATAGATTGAGTGAGGGCTCTTTCACATAATATGCAGAATGCATATTGCTATTACTCGTTCGCTTGCTTCCTTGCCTGAATCAAATGATGAGAGATAGCTGCTGCTGCGGTTGTTTGTTCAACCTTCTTCTTTGTACTTACTTTTTTCTTTTCGATAATATCACAACAGTGAGATCTTTTAGCGCTGCATTTACACACAAAACAAATCCCAATAATAAATTTTATGTGTGAATATCGGTGAATTCTTATACTCTTCACATTATGGCAGGGTTTGTTTTGTTTTGTTTTGAATCTCAAGTGCACCGGTAATTGCTGATCATCACAAGCAAAAGAAAACGAGCAAACGCCACTCTAAATAGGCTTTTAAATAGCTGCATGAATTATGAATCAATATGCGAACAATATAATTATGAAATAATAGAGCAAAAAATACCGCACATGCTGCCAAAGAAGGACTTTAAAGATTCTGTTATTAACATGTAATGTTCTTTATAAGACATTTATGGTATTTGAGAAATGCAGTTCTTGTTCTATTTCTAAAATTGGACTTGATAATTCTTTTATGGAAATCAATGTATTGTTATGATTCATTGAGTTACAGCCGCTGCTAGAAGAAGGGTTCATTGAGCATTGTTTAAAGTTATATACAAGATGTAATAACTCTGAAATATTATTTTAACTAAATTGCTGTATAAAAAGTTTTGAATATTCGAAGAAAATCTTGTCAACAACAAAAACTTGAACAGATAAGTTTAATACTCTGAATAACTGCCTGACTATCAATCAGAAGATGTGAATTCGATTTTCACTCCGACTAGACATATCAAAGACTGCTTATCTAACAAAAAGAATAATACGAGTTAAAACTTCAAGAATACGACTGAGAATTTTTATTTACAGGGGCTTACAACTATTATAATAAAAATTTAAATATTAAATGTCCGTTACAATACACAAGGAAATTGATTACATTCAAAGTTTCTTTTAATTGATCATAAAAATGTAATAATAATTAGCAACTTTCACTACATTGCACAAAACAGATACTTTATCTTCCTCATAAATTAATATTCACATATATGTGTATATGCAATTATTGCCTAAAGCAATGAAAATAAGAATTAATTGATTTCTGTGATCACTCACTAATCCTTTCACTCTTCAGTTAACTGTATACTATTATATTTGATAAGTAAGCGATTAAAATCAATTAATGGCAATTGCATGTGTGCAACATTTATATGATATAAATAAAATGAAAGCGAATCATTTATTATCAACATATGTATGCATGCATCTTGCAATCTATTGAGCAAACCCAAAGAAAGTTTAATCGAATTATGTCGCTGGATTTATATCTTTTTATTACATAGATTTGCATTAACAAATAGTCAACAAGGCGATGCGAGTTAAAATTGTTGCATTACTTAATGGATATGAATATTTTTTCATTAATCAGCATATGAGAAATGGGAGGAAATTGATAAATTGATGAAAGTTGCGAAAGGAATTTGAATTGAAATTTAATTGAAATATTTATATGATGCCATGTCTAGCCCATGAATGATGATAATTGAGACATAAATTAACATTTTTAATAATTAATTTTTAAAATTATAGTTTACTTTTCGATTGCAATGAAATATAAATCAAATTTTTGGCGCCATACATGCCTTTATCTTTTCATAGACTTCTAATGAGAGCAAAGGAATCTAACTTTGAACTACTTTACTAATTTTACAAAAATAAACATTAATAACTCTTTCAAATTCACGCTAAATGATAAAATAGAGCTTAATCTTTCAAATTGAATAACAATTTAGGCGCAAGAACATCAAGTTTTTTCACAATTTCAATGAATATGCCGGAACCTAACTTTGACCTATTTGTTATTGAAATTTGATTCAAAACACTTTCTTAAAATGTAGTTTATTAAATCCTCGTTCGATTTCTACCTGTTTTGATTATTTTCATGGAGTATTTAAAATAAAATTAGTAAAAATTGTTTCACAAAATCATTTGTTTACAAATAAAAGTTTAATCGATTAATCGTAAAAACAAAGGTTGCTTTACCCTATAAACATTTGCAGCTGAATAAAATAAAATAGATAAAACAATTATCAAGTGAATTGCAGGTGAAACGATGTCGTCGTCGTCATCGCAATATAACCGAGTGTGTATGTCAATAAAAATCTAAATTGACTTTAATTCACTTTATTGATATTTTTCTCTCTATGCAATTATAGTTGTTGGAGAGGTTAATAGAGGAAATTTTTATTAATTATTCACGCTTAATTTAATTTCGCAGGCGGCGGTCATTTTTATAATGTTCGAAATGCATTTAGATTAATCGTCTATTTCTCTATAAATCTGCTTCGCGCCATAATTGAATGTTTTTAGTGATTATATAGAATAACATTATGATTTCTCTAAACACATTTTAAGTCATAAATGAAATGTCATTGATTCATTTAGATAATAAAATTGCTAATGCTTATTCAACATACACATTATGCATAAAACGTTCCTTCATGTATATTATTCAATTTACCATTAAAAATTATATTACCATGTGCACTAAAATAGCATCAATTGATAGCTATTTGCATAATGTTGACATTTATTTACAATCATTATTTTTTGTTCGATCTGTATTTTGCACTTTTCTCTCTCTTGCTTGCTTACTTGACTCTTAAGTCAATCGATTTTAAGAATAATAAAAAATATTTTTATGTCGTTTATAATAAGCAGCAATAGCAGCAGCAGAAGTAGAAGAAGAGATACCAAATGAAATAACAAATAAGTTGTTAATAAAGATAATTGCAGGTGAATGTAAGCAACCAGCAGCAGCAAATTATGAAATAACCAATTCAAAACATGTCAAAACTAATGATCTATTTGTGCAAAGATTATTTGCCATTGTTACTTGAAAAACTACTCTTTCTTCCTTCTCTCTTATCTCAAACAATACAATCGCAAATAATCTCCTAGAGAAATAACTGAAATTAAATGTGAAGTAATAATTGGAAAAAAATAAATTTATACTTCTTGATAAAAATCTATTTGAACCTGCTTGGTTGCGCGTTTACTTGCTTCTATTTTTCAATCGTACAAAACCGGGCAACAACAAGAGAGATTGCAAGCTGTCAAATGAGAATTGAATACAATGTAATACTACAACAAATTTGCTTCATAAAAAAGGACTCACCTTAATTTATCTATGCTTGCTTAGCATACACACAATTTCCATTAAGTCTCACTTAATCTCAAATTTCTCATCGCGATTCTCTTTTCGTCTTTTTCTCCTTCAACCAACCAACGATGGGAGGTCGACAATGATGATCTTTAATCACGAGAGTCACATCGATTAGTTAAAGTAATGATTCTGCATAATAGTAAATGAAATATCTCAATTGTCTTGCTTCTGTGCAAGTCTTTGCTTCTTGTATTTCATGTGATATGAGAAAAAGTTGTTAAAAGCATTTGAATGGTTCTTTAAAAAAGCTTTAAACTGGTCGTTTGACACTTTACAGTAAATTTGATAACGCTGTGGATATCTTATCAGTTCATAGAAAAAGTAAACCATTTCAACTTAGATTTATTTCAAGAACTTTTACATTCTTTTCCGTGTGAAAATTTATTAAACTTTAATTTTTATGTAAAGCAAGAAAACTCTTTTATTATAAGAATTACTACCATAATGATGATTTATACATAATGTGAGAGCTTTTCTTTATTATTTAAACACACATTTGTTTCATACCAACATTTAATAATCGAGTTATTCTCCAAAATATAATCAAACTGGATACTTTTAAATTTTCCAAAATATTCTTATTTCTTATCAAACTACTGATGATTTACTACTCTATTAAGATACTTAATTACTTTAAAATTCATTTTAACCACTCAAATCAGTAGAATTCATTAGAAATATTTAATTTGAAAAAATTTACTTTCGTTTGTTTACTAAATTTTCAAGTGTCCAAAAATTAGGTTCATTACACTATTTCTAATTTTGTTCTTAAATTTTAAGCTAAAACACTTTTACCAGAGTGTCTTATCCTTAACTCAACTTTTTCTTATCAGTCATTATTCCATTTTATTATTTTTAGTGACCTTGTTTACTTCATTTTCACTTCACCTTGACTATTCCGTAACCGATAAAAATCTATTGGGTGAGAAAAATTTCTTACGAGAGAGTTTAACGCTCTTTAAAAATATTGTTTTGCTGCATTTTGATAAGAATAAAAAGTATAAAAGCTTGACTTTTATCTAAATTCTATTTAGTATTTTTTAATCGATTTAGTAATGAAGTTGATCAAGTGTGAAATTGTTTTTTTATTTTTCGTAAAAATTGTTGCAGCAAAATTAAACTCGCAACAATCAAATTCAACTTTATGTGATACACAATTGGAGTATATTGATGAAAATTTTGATCAAGGAGCAGTATGGGCTAGAAAGATGAAAGACGCTTGGGGTCGTTTTCCATCAGGAGTTTATTCTGGAAATTATTTTGATTTTGGTAGTTTTGATCAATGTATCAATTTTCATCACTCATCAAGTATTGTTGATGATATTTTTGGTCAATATTGCTTGGTTTTCTTTCCATATCAACTAAGAACTAATGAAATCGAACCAAGATTTGCTCCACAACCATTTAGGTAAAATTAATTTTTATGATTTGAAAACTAAACTAAAAAACTATTTGTATTCTAGATCAGAAATAAATATTGCAATTGGCACTTGCATTCCTCATACATGTACTTCAAATGAGATCAGATATATCGCAAATTCAACTTTGGCAACAACACTGAACACAACTGTTGCTGATTTATTCATTCCTGAATTATTTTGTAACACAAATAGAGAAGGAATAGAGTTCAATGCACTCCAAATAATCGCTATGTGAGTAGTAGTTTATTACGTCAATAATTTTCAATGTCAAAAGCTTAAACTTGAAAGCTCTGCAATTATTGAGTAGCTGATAAGATAAATTATTTTTCAGTGTAATTTTTTCAACAGTGGCGTTGTTGGTTGTGCTTAGCACAATTTTTGAACTTTCTCAAAAAACTGGACATCCGCTGCTCAAAACATTTTCAATTTATTCAAATTCAAAAGCTTTAATGACTATGAAAGCACAATCATCAAGTGAAATTGTCTTCCTTCACGGTATTCGATCAATTTCAATAATTTGGATTGTTCTTGTACACACATATCTCATAACATTCTGGAATATGCCAATGCTTAATGGAAATTATGTTTTTGAGTGGCTTCAAAAGCCTTCATCAATGATTTTTTTGACAGGATATATGGGCGTGGACACATTTTTCTTACTGTCAGCAATGTTGCTTACAACAAGTGTTTTTCGTGAATTAGATAGAACGTAAGTTTGATTTGAATTTAATTTTAAACAACAGTACAGAGTCATGATGCATAAACGACGTTTATAAAGACAAATATTTTCCATCTATGTTTTTGTCTAACAAAATGTAAACAAACAAAGTTTGCGAATTTTCTTTCGTGTCAAATCTTTTTAATAACATTGTTTTCTTATTCTTATTCTATTCCAGTTAACAATATTAAGATATAATCAAACGATTAAAGCGTCAAGTTGATATTATTAAAAAGATTTAATGCGAATGAAGTTTTGCAAATTTTATTTGTTTACATTTTGTTATGAATAACAATTCTGCATAAGTTTTCTAATTTATTGTTTTACAGAAATCGAATTAATCTGTTAAGTTTATACATCAAGCGATATCTTCGAATCACAATACCCTTTGCTGCTGCAATTCTTTTTATTTTAACTTTTTTCTACTATCTCTCAAATGGACCCTTATGGCATTTCATCACGACTCAAACAACAATTAATCATTGTCAAAATTACTGGTGGACTGCACTTTTATATGTTTCAAATTATGTCAATCCAGGACAACTTTGTTTCGGACATAGCTGGTATTTAATTGTCGATATGCAACTTTATTTTCTTTCGCCAATAATTTTATATCCGTTGTGGAAATTCAGAAAGCATACAAAAACTATGATTGCAATTTTATTTATCATAGCAAGTATTTCAATAATTTACACTTTTGTGATGTTTGTGATTCATGATTTGAGAGTTTCTCTTTTATCTGAAACTGCACAGCTGAAAGAAAGATTAATTTACTACATGACTCATGCTCGATTAGATTCATGGATGATGGGAATTCTAACTGGATATATTCTTTATAAAATTGAAGGCAAAATTGTGAAATTATCAAAGCTTTTACTTTATTGTGGATGGATTTTGAGTCTAGGAATGATTTTAATAATAATTTTCATACAATATCCACTTCAACAATTATATTTTAAAGAAATTTCAATATTTTATGATGCAACTTATGATTCTTTTAAAAGTCTTTTCTGGTGCTTATCAATAATGTGGATTATCATTGCTTGTAAGCTCAATTATGGAGGAATAATGAAAAGATTTTTATCACTTTCAATTTGGATTCCAATTAGTAAACTTTCATTTTGTATTTATTTGATTCATCTTCCAATACAAGTTGTTTATTTAAGTTCAATCAGACATCCGCAATATTTTACAGACTTTCGAGCTTTATATAAATTCTTTGGTGATTTGTGCATGGCGTTTTTCTTCGCTTTTGGGTGGGCATTGATGTTTGAATATCCAACATTAAATGTATTGAAAATAATATTTGATAAGAGAAAAATTGTAAATAGAGTAAATGGTGTTAGTGGACCTTAAAATTAGCACTACGATCATAAATTTTTATGATAAAATAAATGTGGATGTATTTGGCAAATTTTTTGCGTATTTAGCTCGCTCATACATGTCTTTAATCCAATTTTTTATTTCACAAAATTTCTTTGTTTAAAAATAGGATCTTCACTATAATAAAACACTTGATACCTTTATCACATCAAAATCTTTATGATACATATATTTCGTCATGTTAACTTATTAATTACTCATCAAAAAATATCCTAATAACATCATAATCAACAATGCATATGACAATTTTGTAAATGAAGCTGTATTTGGTTTAGGAGTTGTTACTGGTCCATCTTTCCAATATTTTATCCAATCTTTAAAGTTCTCAAGTGAATGATATCTTAGTTGATATCTGCCGCCACTTTCAAGGCATGATTTATTTTCACTTAAAACAAATCCAGAAATTTCATTATCTTTGCAAATAACTGGTGCACCTTGAATTACTTTACAAACATCTTCATCTTTACTGTTAATAATTGAGCAATATGCTTGTTTTCCTCCAATTCCATAGCATGAATCAGGACCCAAAATGAAAACTGAATCAATTTCAGGCTTTGATAGATGAACATTTCGACCAATGATAGAACAAAAGTCGGCAACTCTTGGAATTTGTCCAATTGTTCTAGGTTTGAAAATCTTGAAGAGTGGTGGATCAACTGAGACTTGCAATGAGTTGAACTATAAAGTGCAAAAAATAATGAAATTTAAATAAATTAAAATTTTTATAAGTCAATACCTTGATAATAGCAATGTTGTACATTTCTTTATCACTTTCTTTATAATTTTGATGTTTTATGACAGTTGTATTGTCAAATGTTAGTGAATCTAAGTATAATAAAAATTTATTACGGGTTAAATTTAAAATATTTCAAACTTACATCCAGGTTCATTTGTCGTTTCTTTTAAGCTTTCAAATTGTACGCCAATATGTGTTCTAATAGGAACATGGACACAACTAGCTGTTGTGACTACAAGATTTTCAGTCAAAAGTGTACCAATGCATCGAAATTTATTTGGAGTTTTCTCATTTGTGTTGTTGATAAATTGATATTCGACAATATTTACAATAAAGCGACTTCCTGGCTCTCCATAAATAACTTTTTCTGTCTTTTTCGATGAATCAAGCCATGTAAATGTTTGTTCTGATAAGGGAAGAAGCACTCCAAATATTAATAAAATAAGAGCTTTCATTTTTCACTTCTTTTTTCTTTGATTTTACAATTACGACTGATTGAAAATAAATAGACTGATATTTTTTTCAACAAACGAGTACTTACACTGTTATCATCAATATTATAGCTTGATTAAATTTTGTCAACGTATTAAATCGATAACAAATAAATTGAGATAAAAATTTAGCTTTTTTTATTAATACACATGCATGATAGAATGATATAATTCACTAAAATAAGAAATCTAGATTTATCAATTTATTCTAATGTGTCGAACGCTTTCAGATTGCTTTACGATCTTTTTTTGCCAAAATATTTGTAAAACGCACAGCATTGTAAAAATTGAGAATTAAAAAACATAAATAGTAACAAAATGAGCATTGAAATACACAAAAACTGTACTGAGCATTGAAATGCTCAATAAATTAAGTGCTGAGCACTAAAAATTTTATAATCTAAATGTCAGATAAACAGAAAAAGAAAAATTCTTTAAATATCTAGTCCGAGCAAGAATCGAGTCTGTGTCTCATGATTGCCGGTCAGGAACTCTTCCACTAAGCTGTCGGTAGAAATGTCAAAGTCTGGTGTATATCCAACTTAAACCTAGCATAACACAAATTATTGAGTATTAAAACACACAAAACATTTATTCAAGGAATAAGAATTTCCACCTTAGATTCCGTTAGAACACGTAAAACTGAAGTTCTTATCCCTTGCATTTAGCGATGAATATCGAAACACTAAAAACTGTACTGAATGTTGAATTGCTTAATGAATAGGTGCTGAGCCTAAAGAACTTTGTCTGTACAGGCAGAATTGCCTATTTTAACAATTTTGCTTAAAGTCTAAGGCTTTACGTTGAAACACTCGAACATTTCGTGCTGAGCACTAAAAGAATCAAATACTTAGTGCTGAGCATCAAAAAATTTAATGCTGAGCACTGAAATTCAAAACAAGCTTTAAAATACAACTGGTAGCTTCAGACACCATTCAACAATATATATTGATAGATTAACAATGGAACACTATAAGAACAGACTATTTACTCAAACTATTAACAATAAATTAATGAATCTTCTCTTCGGTTATTGTAAAAACAAATCTACTGGCGTCTAAAAAACTTCATAATTATAAATTTCATCAGAAATTAGATGTAAAGACAAGTTCATCAGCATCATCAATGTCGTTGATTTAAAATAGAGGAAAAAAAAATCACACAGTGAGAATTCTTTTTAATCTCATTTTAATATAAAGCGCCGACAAATGAAAGCTTAAATGATCGACCTTCTTGTTAGGCAGATCTAAATATTTTTCTTTGAAATTTAATTACTAATTTATTTAAATTGATTTTCATTTTTGTTATATTGTAGTTGAAGATGATTGTGAGAAATATTGATTTAAATTTTTTTAAACATTGACAAAGTGCTGCTATTAGTTGATACAACAAAAGTAAGCAAAATTGTCGTTATCTTTTTTCCTTAATTATTAATTTTGTTGTTAAATAGCCAATTCTTTGCCGCTTTTAACATAAATTTCTCTCTTTTGCTTGTTCTATAACAAGACAACGACATCGTTACAATATGATAATGGACCATGATGACATGAAGCAGCAGCAAAAGAAAAAAGAGAAAGAACTAAATGAGATTTCATTTATATAAATATTCAAATTGCGTTACCAATGTTCCTCTTTAAAATGAAATTAAAAAGTCCTACTGTGGTGCGATATTGTGTGAAAGAAAATCATCTACCGCCGTCCGTTTCTTCTGTTTCGGCTTAATCATTATAAATACAAACTTAATGGTGATTAACCGCTCAAACTGCGCTTTTTTGTTGTTGCTTGGTATGTCAATTGCTTCACCATATCGTGGGCTGTCTAATTTATTTGCAAATATGCTCAAATCCTTTTTTAGTCGCGGCCAGTGATTTGCCGACAGCACACACAATAATGTAAAACAAACAAGATGTGCGAGTGAGAAAGTCTTAATTAAAAAAACATTTTTCTGTTGTCGAGTTAAGTCAAGTCAAGTCATTCTCGAGGGTGGTCAATAAACGATGTTTAATGCTCAATATGGACAATCAGCGAACTCTTTTTTTGCCTTAAAATCAAATTATAAGAGATTTTATGGTTTGAGATAAGCAAAAATATGCGAATGATGCAAAATGGTGCTAATTATGAACATTTCAAGATGTGATCAACGTGTGTGTTGTGACATTAGAAACGCCTCGCAAATATTTGTTCGATTGTCTGCAAAGTAGAAATTTTATTTCAATTCAACTCCGTCTGTTCATCAATTAAGCAACGAAAAATGTTACAACTCACAATGGCGAGCTAGATTGCGGCACTTGAAATTTCATCGATTGGCACTTCATGAAATAACATCATGAGTCATCAAAAAACAGAATTGTTTATCTTATTGGCATCAATGAAGTTCATTAGATGATCTATTTAAAGTGATTGTTAATGAGTTAGTTTGTATGTGCAAATATTTAAGCATCTAAACTTAATTTAAACTGGCATAAAAGTTTCTTCAGTTTCTTTTTCATGAGTCATTTCCGCTTTCTTTAAACAAGTCAAGTGAGTGAGAAGAAACTTCTTTAAAATCAAGATAAGAATTTCAAAACTTTTTATTTTTTGCTTCTGTCATCATCTCCGGTGAAATAAAATAAAATAAAAATGAGATCTTAACGATATTATGCGCGGTACACTATGGATAAAAAGAGAGTTTCAAGTCTAACGTGCCGCATCAGCAGGCGATTCACGTTATCACAACAGTCGCATCTCTGCTCGTCTTATAGATATTATACTGACATTAATTTTTAAAAAACTTATCATTATCGCGATCACCGCAATCAGCAAAACTTCTTGTTATCATCGATTTATATTCATAATTTATGCGACAGTGTGGGGAGTAATTAACACGATGAAAAGTCGGCAAATTATTTTAGTTTTGCTTTTGGAGCTAAATTTTATGATCATCAACTAATCTGCTTTAAGCTGTGAATGATCAATATGGTTATATTTTACCGCTTTTTGTCGCCTGTCAAATTTTATTGAAATCTTTTGAAATGCTCCGATCGACCGCTCTTTAGAGAATACTATGCTTTAAAAATGAGATTGAAATGATAAGAGAAACTCTTTGGCGAATAATTTGAATTTGCTAGATGGATAAATAATGGATTGATTGGCAATATTGAATAGTATTTTATGACTTCAATTTTTTTACCGATAAAGATGAGTCCGAAGTATGTGGCAATTAAATTTGTTTTTGAGGGAAATGAACTTTTACTAATATTAAACTTAATTCTTTACAGAAAAAAAGTTGTTTACATTTTGAAATGTTAACTAAGATTGAAATTATTTTAAATTTAAAATAACCGTTAAAATACTTATAAAAATTAAATTTCATCAATGTCAATAGAAAATTATTCAGAAATTTCAAGAAGCCATGAATAAATAAGGAAAGAATAAAAATACAAATTATATAACTGCACAGTAGCTACTGTTGTGTAGTCAGTGAATGATTAATAATGGATAACTGCTAGAATGGTTGACTGGACATTTGAAAGAAGAAGCAGAAGATGCAGTCGTAATATGATGATGTCAAGTGACCAAGCAAATAAATGAAGAAGGTATAATAAATGAATATACACAATGGTTAAATGCAAGTAGCAATCGAGGAGATTTTGCTGTCTCTTTCAAGTCAACTCTAAAGGAGAAGAACAAGAATTTTCAACTGATAAATTTCTTCACATTCCAATGCTTTGTGGCACGTTTCAAAATATACAATTTTTTATATATATAAAAATAAATAAAAGCGAAGGGAGAATGCATGCAGCAAGACAAACTGCAATCATTAAAATAATTTTTTTCGTCTCTTGCTTCACGTCTTACGTCTTGCGAACGCCATTTACGGAAGAAATTTTTCTTAATTTACAATAAATTTTTTCTCCTCTTTTTCAATCTAATTTTGGAATTGATGATCGCTTGTGCTTTTTGTGTTAAATTCCACTGTGTCATGTGCTTTATGATAAAATCTCCGAAAAGTGACCAAAAGAAAAGAAGATTGAAATTTTTTAAAAAATAAAATCGATTGACGATCATTATCACAGATGCATGTCAACAACGTCGACATTTTCATCCAAATTTATTTACATGTCTGCTCGAATCTCGATCGATTTAATGATTCACTAGAGAAATAATCAGTAAGAAGGTGAAAAATTGAAGACATCAAATCGAGAGATAATGATTAACATAAAGAAAACATTAAGTGGCATAAACAAACATACAAAACATGTCAATGAAGAGAGAACAAGAAAACAATTAACATTTTTCGATGCTTAAATTTTCTCTCTCTTTTTTCTCGTTTAGTGATTTATTTTTAAGTCCATGGGGAATTCGAATTTAGTGAAGACTAACTTTATTGATTATTGTGAAGTAGAAATTAAGTTTAATTGCCAATGTTTGTGCATAAATTATCTCCCTTTTGATTTTAGATTCTTTGAATAATAACGGTTCAATGTAATGACATGTGATAGTTTACTATGATTTAGTAATATTAGATAATTGTTCTTAATTTAAATTAATCAAAAATTCACGAGCACATTTTTTCATTGGCAAAAATCAATTTTCTAATTTTAACACTTAAAAACTATCTTTACTAACTAAAATTCATTTTAATTAAACACTTGAACACTCAATAATAATCAAATAATTAATTAATAAGTTCTTTTTCCACTTAAAATTAATATTTTTTACTATGATCAATATTTAAAACTTAAATGATTATTTTGAACTTTTTATTTTATTTAAATTTATTACAACCGTTACAAAGTAAAAACCAAAGAATACAAAGTTTGCTAAATTATGTCAAAAAGCAAGAAAAGCATAAATAACTGTCACATAACATAACATCGCGACAACAAAATCAAAATAAATTCCTTCCTGCCATAAGTTTCACAATTTAAATTTTGCGGTTGACTTTTGAATCATGTAAACGGGTGTTATTTAGTCTCAACATTTTCCTCGCTTGCTTGATTAAATCCAATGTTGCCTGTCTCACAAGATTATTGATTTAATTTACCAATCGAACAGCCTTCATTACATACAGAAGCAGAAGCCACAAAAAAGATAAAAAAAAAAGAAACAACAAAGTAAAATACAAGAAGAAGAAAAATGTCATAAAATTAAGTTAAAAAATTTCAAACAAAGAATAAATGTGTCGAAATAGCAAGAAAACAAGATTTGTGAAATGATAAAATTGACTAAAATATTTGTTTAAATAAGAAGAGAAAATTTCATGCCACAAATTACTTGTTGATATCTAAACAGAATGAATATGAGCTAGGTAGTTTTGTTCGAAATTTTGACTGTTAAACTTTAAAATTTTAACCGTTAATTTTTGAATTTCAAAAGTGATTTTCGAAAAATTTTCAATTTTCGAAATTTGTTTTCGAAAATAACTTTTTGAAATAAAAGCAAAATATTTCAAGTTTTAGGCTGAAATAATGTGAAATGGAGCCCAATTTAGTTTAATAATAACTTCTTTTACATTAAGGGACATTGATAATTAACTTAATGTTAATATTTAAGCTTTTTGTTCTAAAAAAATTTAATTTTTCAAATCATTTTGAAATTTTGCCTACTAAGACTTTTTCGAAATTCTTTAACGGTCGAATAAAACTGCCAAGAAATATGTGAATAAATTAAAATAAAAAACTATTGTAATGATGGGAAAATGCAGAGCTCAGGAATGTCCTCAACATGAATTTCTTCTTATCAATCAACAATTTCAATTTCAGATTATTTAATTCACCTCTTTAGTATTCTGTAGGGAATTATTGGTAAACGATGCTGCTACCTCTCTCTCTCTCATGTGAATGCAGACATAACTGATAAGTTCACGTACACAATACTTGATGTGAAAATTCTTTTCCTCTTACATTCTTCAACTCCATTTTCTTCTTCTTCTTCTTTCTCATCGCAATGACCAACAACAGAGGAATATCTTTATCATCATCGATGATAATTTTAAAAAAAAAAATCTCTTCTCACACACAATGTGTCGTATCGGCATCGTCATATGCAATTAAAACATGCTGTCGCTGCTTTAGTTACTGTTAACTCTCGCATAATTAATACATGTTTGTTGTCGGTGTTTGTATTTTAATTATTAACATTTTTTTTTTTCATATTTAATATGCTGTGTAAAGGGACATTGCATGATAATGAGGTTAAAACAAGTTTGACATGTTACAAATGATTTTCTTTTCTTTTCTTCTTTTTTGAAGAAAGTAAACCATCTTCGCCGTCAAAACAAACAAAGAAAATGAAACAATTTCATGCATTATTATCAGGATTGGAAAAACAGATATCAACTTGTTGTCAAATTTTTACAAAATCTGTTGTGCAGCAGAAAAATTTGTATACAGATGAAATTTGCATATAGATTGTTAGGATAATCTGGTGTACAGGTGTGGTCTACATGCAGATTTTTCTGTATATAAAATTTATCTGTACCCACTATTTTCTATGTAAAAAGCAATTCATATTGATAAAAAGAACACTTTAATGTAGTTTAGCTGTAGCGAGGAATCGATCTCAAGACCTTTGCTATACTAGGCTGAGTATTTATCAACTAAGTCATAATAGTTATCTGATAACTATTTGTTCTTTTTGTAAAAATTCTACTTAAACAGGTTTTTAGTATATTTTACAATCAAATTGTTTCATAATAACTAAATAAATTGCAAATACATGCAGGTTTTTTTCTGTATACAGATTGTGTACTTGCAATTGTTTTTGTAAAAAAACATTTTAAATTGTTGAAAAAAAACACCTTTAATATGTTTAGCTGTAGCGGGAATCGAATTCAAGACCTTTGCTATTTTAGATAGAATCTTTATCACTTTAGTCATAATAGTTATGTGACAACTAATTGAACTTTTTTCAATATTTCTACTTGAACGGATTTTTAGTGTTTTTACATAGCCATAATAGTTATCTGATAACTATTTGTTCTTTTTGCAAAATTTGTACTTAAATAGATTTTTGGAATAATACTGAAAAAACACTTTTAAGAAGTTTAATCATAGCGGGGAATCGAATTCGAGAACTCTGCTATACTAGACCGAGTCTTTATCGACTAAGCCATAATAGTTGTCTAATAACTATTTTTGCAATATTTGTACTCAAACGGATTTTTCAGTAAATTTTATAATTAAATTGCTTCGTAATAATAAAATGATTCACAAATACAATATCCAGTACCTGCAATTATGTTAGAATTTTTAATTGTTAAAAAAGACTTTTAATGAATTTGGCCGTAGCGGGGATTATAACTCGAGATTTTTGATACACTAGTTTAAGACTTTATTAATTGAGTCATAATAGTTATGTGATAAATTATTGAACTTTTTGCAATATTTCTACTTAAACGAAATTTCATACTTGAATATTGTATTCGCGATTTATTTTATTATTACGAAATAATTTGATTGCAAAATAAATTAAAATCTATTTAAGTACAAATATTACAAAAAGTACAAATAGTTATCAGATAATTATTATGGCTATGTAAAAAATACTAAAAATCCGTTCAAGTAGAAATATTGTAAAAAGAACAAATAATTATCAGACAACTATTATGGCTAATTTGATAAAGTCTTGGTCTAATAAAGCAATGTTTTCGAATTCGATTACCGCTACAATTAAACTTATTAAAAGTGTTCTTTTTAACAATTTGAATTGCTTTTCACATAAAAAATGGCGGGTACAGATTCTGTATCTGCATGCAGTGTTGTTACACAGGCAGCCTGTGAATAATATTTACAAAAAATTCCGCTATAGAAATTGTAGGTGGCGCCTCAATCATTTTGAAGCGACATCTATAATTTCCATAGCGGAACTTTTTGTAAATATTATCACAGGCAATCACAGGCCGCCTGTGTAACAACACTGTCTGCATGTATGCAATTTTTCTTACGAATTTCCAACTCTGATTATTATATATTTTCAATCAATATCAATGATGATAATAAAAGAGAGTCATAAGCAAAAAAAATTCTCACGCTCTGTTGCAGTTTTCTGGTTTTTTTCTCTTTCTTCTGCTCCTCCACAAATGAGCAAGTTAACGAACGAAAGTCGATGAAAAACAATTGTCATTTTATAAATACGATTCAATCTGATGATATTGAATGACGAATCTTTTTTTTGTGAGCTGAATTTTTGATAAGGCACCAAAGAGAAAGAGAGCGAATGCTTTCGCCAATGCCATTATTTTGAAATCATTGAAGGTTTTCAAGAGAAATTTCACAAGATCATTAAATCACTGATATGTGTGTGCATTTGACGATTTTTTATTCATGATTTGCTCATCAATTTTTACAGTTATGATGACATTCAGGATGTTAAGTTACTTGCATTTCAAAAGAAGCCAGCGAGCACCATCTTTAATCCCTGTTTATTTGCTGTGACATGTACACAAATAATAATGGCAATATATCACACTCATGAGAGAAACATGTCGATTGTTGTAGTTTGCCATTGTCACTTCAACTTATCGGAATGTCTTGTTCCAACAAAAAAAAAAGATATAGAAAGTACACGACCATGGATCGGAGTACTTAAGCGCATTTTTGTCGCCACAGATCAGTGTTTGTTAGCAGATTACAAAATTAACAGATTCGTTTCTAATCAGAAGCTTCATTTAAAAAAAAGATCAACTAAAACTGAAATTAAAAAGTGTTGAGTTCTTTGAAGCAATTCAGATTTTCAAATTCGTATTGAGGAAGTCTTTCATGCTTTTTAAAGTGTCTCGTGACAGATCAGTTTTGCACTCACCAAAAATTCACTTCAAACATGTTTTCTTTGCATTTCATATCATTTGAGAAATTTTTCGACCAACATCATGCCGGACCACCATTGAACGCCATGCACTGGCCTATGATCGACTATAATATTGGAATTCTATTTTGGAAAGAAATCAATTTAATTAGTAGATTTATTTTAATTTTGTATTTTAGCAAAATATATTGAACTGAAAATAACGGTCAAGTTAAATTCAAATTGAAAATGACGCAAAAAAAGCGTCGATGAAAAAATCTTAGCAACCAACGAAAAAATTTTTTGTTTATATTTTTCAATATGGAAATTTTAAATCGTAATATCTCGAATAATGCAATCAGTGACAGCTTTCTAACTATGTTTCATCACAATAACTCAATAGCACAAACCGAACACAAAAAACCGTAAGTCTCTAGCTGTTATAGTTTTCGAGATCTCGCGGCTCATCCAGCCGAACAAAGTGAATGTATAAGCTGCATTGTTGTTACCAAAAATGCGCTAAAAAATATCAATTCAGCGAGGAAAATTCACAGCAAACTGTCGCTCGCTCAATTATTGTTTACAAAACGGCAATTAATTCGTTGGTAAAGGATTCCACGCACTTACCACTGTCGACGACTATTCATTTCAACTTGCTTGTTGATTTATGTTTGTTAGCTCATTCCTTACATCTCTTTAAACAACTATCGATGTTGACGACGATACGGGAATTGAAAACTTATTGGTGGAGTTAATCCGAGTGGAGTTATTACTGGGCACCGAGAAAATTAAGTTCACACAAATCGATTGCATTGACAATATATTGAAAGACATTTCTTATTCTCTTCCTCTATAATGACTATGACAGTGACACTTCAAATGACGACGATGATTTGCTTTAATGGATTCAATAAAATTTAATTTTTTTCGCTCTCTCTCACTCGATTTATTCATTTATTCACTTTTCAATCTTCTTCCTTATTTATACTTATTTTTTTTTTTATATTTCACATTTGCAATTGCTTTTACACGCACATTTTAAAGTTTATTGTAGAATTGTTTTTTTTTCAAATGATCATCAACATCATACTTAAATGTTTGATAAGGTGATGATGATTTCCTGTTACTCCACTGTGAAGCGTAGGGCGTTGTATGTGACTGCTCCAATTTGAAGCGTGTTCCGTCACAACAACGAGTCATTCATCATTCCGACGATACGATTAATGAAGACAGGGGATGAGCCTGACGTTCTCGTAATATTAGTCAGTGGACCTTACCTTTTATACTGCGATCCGATAGCAGTAAGTTCTGAGCGTGAAAAATACCTGAAAATTCAGAATCCTCAAGGCTTCCACCTCGGGATTCGAATCCAGGACCATCAGCTTGCTAGGCCAGCGTCTTACCACTGACCCATCAAGGCAGCTCAGAACTTTGATAAGGTAATATTTTTTATTTATAAATTCATTGTCAGACAAGCCTAATAAAGGAACTAAAACTGTTTGAATTCAAAATTGTCTTTATCTTACAAATGAGCAGTTAAGCGTCTCTGTTGGAAACCGAGCAGAAAAAGAGACACTTTGACATATCTTAGTCCGAGCGGGAATCGAATCCGCGTCTCCTAATTTCCAATCAGGTACTCTTCCACTAAGCTATCGGCGGACATCATAAATGTTGGCAGAATGCCAACTTAAACCTCTCTAATTGCTCTTATAATGAGTTATCATTGTAACCGGATTCTATAGAATCCAACAGTCTCGATAATCGAATGGTTAAAGAGCTGGATCTGAAATTTGCACTTTGTCTCGTGCCCGCCTGGATTCGAATTCTGGTTGCATTTTTTCAGACTTTCAAAATTTTAGATACCTTAATTGCTTAGTAGTCAAAAAAAGACGTATTTTTTTCAATTTTGGATATTCGATATTGATGGAATGGACCTGACTGGCAGTGATGAGAGCCGTTAATTATACGTAGGTCAGAAGAGGAAAATCAGACTGAGGAAAGCTACAATAATTAAATTTTTTAAAGTGATATTGCGAATTGTTATTTGTCTCTAAGCCAATATTCGAATCTATGTAAATAAAGCGGACCGAATGGTCGTCATCCTGGGTAGCGTTCACCCTAAAAAATATTTCAGTTTTAATCAAATTATTTTTATAAATGAAAATTGTGAGAATATTTTTATTTATTTACAATCACCCAGTGAGAAAATTTTTTTTTTAGCCGGAGTCCGCCCGCCGGACTAAAACTTTTTAATATTTTCAAGTCCGGCGGCCAGACTTGGTGAAGGACGGCGGCCGGAGTCCGGATATTAGAAAAAATGTGAAAATTCCGGAAAATATGAAAATTTGGCCGGATAGGACGGCCATCGGACTACATTTAGTCCGGATCGGAGGAAATATTAAAAAAATTCGGACTAAATTTCTCACTGTGCAAATGCTAAAAATTAAAGAAGTTTTTATTTCGTTTAATCATCTTCAAGGGGAAAATAATTGACAGAAAGTAGCGAAAAATCGAATATATTCAGTTTTCTTAACAATTTCAGCTTTTTAGCTCTAACCAAGGTAGGGACAGATCCAAAAAAATTTTTTCATTTTTCAAGCTCGCCTACTGTCAATAAAAAAAAGTTAGGGTACTAGCTTTTACTACTTTTTTTACTGGCAGTAGACGAGCTTGAAAAATGAAAAAAAAATTTTTTTTATCTGTCCATATCTTGGCTCTAACTATGTATTTAGAACAATTTCTTAGTGTCATATTAAAGTATCCTTAAAGCTGGAAACATTGTTTAAATTCAATTTTGTGTAAATTTGTTTACAAAAAATGACGAAAAAAGAACGAAACTTATAAACTTTCGTCAAATTTATTTTCCTTTAATAATTCAAATAAACCGTTAAATTAATAAATTTTGTGATAGATTTAATAGTTAAGGATAATTTTAATAAAGAATATTGTTGTATTAAAACATGCAACCAGTTTATAAAGGAGAGAATAAGAGACACTTTTAACATACCATTTTTGATAGTGTCTGGTTGATACTTATCGAGACAGTCGATAGCACCATCACCATCACTCTCTCATAGTTTGCTCGCATATGGAATGCCTCAATGTCGTGTAATTATTTCTTACATAAATTCTTACCATCAATATCTTCTCAATCTCCGTACGAAAAAAAAAAAAAAAAGAGAAAAAATCGTCATTGTGCCACTGATATTCAATGTGCAATGCCATGCATTTATATTTGACCATACAGTAATGCATTCTTGCGGCAATTCTCAATATAGTCACAAATTCCGTATACTGAACTTTTTTTCCTTCTCGTCGCCTTTTTTTCTCTCTCCAGACCAGACAAACTGTTGTTAGGAACTCGTTTTCATATTCACTTTACATGGAAGAAGGGCCGACATGAAAATTCTTTTCTTTCTTTCTTTTTCTACCTGTGATTTTAAGAGAAAAAAAAAAAGTTTCATGTCAAGTGCTTTTCTCGCTTTTTCCATATATTGAAAATGATTCAAAAAAAGAAGAGAAAAGTTGTTTGCTACTGTTTTAACTCGCTGCCAGACATCATCATATTTACAATTATTTTTTGAAGAATATTCGTGAAGACTGTCAGTCTACACTGTTCACTTATTTGATAATAAGAAAATTTTTTCGAGTGCTCTAAATAGCATGTTTATCAATACAAATTTGAATTTTAATTTTGCTTTCAATTGGGCAATTACACGAGTGCTAAGAAGTTCAAAAATCTGTTTTGTAATTCTTTTTCTACTTGTTTAAGTTCAAAATTTTGAACTTTAATTTCCATTTCAATTATTTCCTGATATCTTACATGATTTTCAAATACAGCAAATTTGCTAACTTACTTTACTTATAAATTGTGTTTTGTAAGAATAATAAAGTAGAAAAAAATATTTTAATTGTTTTTAAAATTGAATTTCAAGTTTTTATGAGCAAACAAGCTTCAAAAATTTTAAATGTTTTCTCCTAGAAATCGTTGATTTAAGACTGCAAATTATAGTACAGAAGATATTAAAGTGTCTTCAAATGCTTAAAAACCATTTTCAGTAAGGATTTAGCCAAATTTAGCAAAAAAGTATTTTTTTTCTTCTTTTTATAAACAAAAAAATCTCTACAAACTCTACAAAAGTTTTTAAATTTCTACAAAGTTTTTAAATTCTACAAATTTTACAAAAGTTTTTAATTTCTGTTTTTATTACAAAATGGCACTGTTTTTTCGGGAGATGTAATTTAGATCAGACGAGAACACTTGAATAAAGATCGCAAAAGATCACAAATTTTTGTTTTTGATAAAATAGAAATATTTCTTTCAATAAAATGATTTAAAATGTTCAAGAAAGGCTTAAACTATCATATTTTATCATTATATAGCAGTATATAGCAGTTTAAATGCTTATTTTAGCAGAAAATTAAAATTTTCTTTTTTGTTTACATTTTTCAAAAGTTTCATATTTCAAAACAAAAATTCAAACTTCATTTTTACTTGACTTCTCAATGAATAAAACGGTTTTACCAATAAAGAGAACACAAACTAAATGAATCAAAGCTATTCTGTAGTGAAATTCAGTCATAAAATGTACAAAATTACAAAATTTTGAAAGATTGAAAGATTATAAAAGATCATTAAAGATGATCGAGTTTTCTCTTATTATTCATTGTTATTTCGCTCAAAAGCTGCTTAAGATGATACATAATCGTTAAATTATGCTCATAAACAATTTTCTAAACACCTTTGATGAATATTTTAAACAAAATTTGTCAAAATCTGTGACAAAAACAAAATTTTGTGACAATTTTCGAAAAATCATTTTTCGGTTAAATTAAATGCTTTTAGTAAATAAAAATTGGTTTATATAAAAATTTAGTTGGTTTTATATCATTTATAATCAGTATAGTAGGTTGAAAGCGAGTAATTAAAGAGAAATATGAAAAAGTAGAAATTTTTTTTGTAGAATTTTGTTATTCGATATTTGCTTGAACTTGTTGCATAAAAATTGATGAATTTTATCTTATTTGAAGCTTACTACGTTTGTACATGAAATTAAAGAGATTTCAAAAAGCGATAAAACTTGCCACACAAACATATCATTAATGTGCGTTGCGTCAGGCAATAACAGCAGCAACTTTAGAAAATTTTAATGAGAAATTGAGCAGCAGAAAATGCTTAAATGACATTTCATTTCAGTAGAATTATTTTTCTTCTTTTGCTACTTGTCTTCATTCTCATTTTTCACATTCGCAAGGCTTGTAAGAAGGCATAAAGACAGACGCGAGCGAGCTTGAAAAAAAAGAAAGAAAGAAAAAAAAAAATTATATATTGATTCGATAAAAATATTTTTATCAATTCCATTTTACCATTTTTGGGAGGCATTCGATGGGGCTTTGGGAAAAAATATTCTCTGACTGACTGCTACTGCCTGCAATTGACTACTTTTGGTATTGATATGGAGAGGACAAGTTGTTTGTGTCAGTTGATCGCGAAAAAAAAATGCACACAAAAATAATTAAAAGTCTCTCATGCTTTCCTCCACTCTACTCGATACTTGTGCAATTTGACTTGTGCGCAAAAGGAGGAAAATGGACAGGTAAATGCATAAAAGCTTTATGTAATCAGACTGTCGTACGCACTGAAGCTCAATGCTGCCAAGAGCCATTTTGATTTGAAACGATTTACAACAAAAATGGAAACATTTAACAATCAAAATAAGTCGAGTAGCAGCAGGTACTTAGTTTTGTGTTTATGTTGACCATTTCAAGTGAACATGAACATTCACATCAGTTCAGTTGTTGAAGGTTGATAAATCGAGATGAGAAAGAGAAAAAAGCATTACAGATCTTTCTTTGTGCTGCAATGTTTTTATAATTATTAGAGTTTTCCAAGGGGCTTGATAGCAAAAAACAAAGTAACCATTGATACTCAAAAATTTTCTATGAAACTAACAAAAAATTTTTTGGTAAATGGTTAGATTTTTTGATTGATTTCTTCCGCCTTGGAGTTTTCTAATTTAATTTTTAATAAATTTTCCTTGGTACTATTAATTAAAAATTTTAACCGTTAAAATTTGAAATTTTCTTTATTATGGTTTGCACTCCCCTAGAATATTTTTGAAAATTTTCTTTATTAAAAGTCTAAAATGAAATTTTAACAAGTATACAAAGTATTTATTTATTTCAGTGTCTAGAGATGAAAGTGTTTTTTTTTTCGTGTTAAAGTAAAGAAAATTTTAATTTCTTTAATAAGAATTTAAAGAAATTTTAAGATCACTTTTTCGAAATTCGAAAATCTAATTTGTAAGAAAATTTGAATTGTTGAATTTTTAAAAAGCAAAATGGAATAAAATTAAGCCTATTTCATAAGCAAGACAGCATTTATTACTTCATGACAGAGCCCGAAATCGTCGTGTGAGTAAGCAAAATCGTCTAAATTTACTCGACTAAAATTGCTCGATCAATTTTCGACTAGATTTACTCGACTTAGAATGGTCAATTAAATATCAATAAAATTTAGTTGAGTAAATAAAAATTTTTTGTCGAGTAAATATAGTCGAGTTTTACTTACTTATTGACTTAAACATACATCGACTTCATGAAAGATTTCAATTTAAGAATAAGAATTAGAATATTTTCAATATTACTTTTAACGAATTTTTCAAAATTCAAATTATTTCAAAAAATTGCCGTTAGATTTTTCGAAATTTTCAATGATTTCTTTGTTGACATTAAGTAATTTTTCATAATAGAAATTACAACAATTGCACAAAGTGTTTATTTAATTCAACTTTTATAGTTAAAAGTATTTGTTCTCATAGTATAATAAAGAAAAATTGTCATTGCTTTAACAAGAATTTGAAAGTTTTTCGCTAAAAATCAATTATAATTTTACCAAAATAAAGACTAAAAATTTTTTTACATTTTCTATAATTAATTGATCTATTTGAATTGCATATTTCTCCACCTTAATCGCTTACAAAAATACACACAAAATATTTATTTATGCAATCAAGTTGATCCAATTAAAGTTAATATTCTTTTTCTTCCAATTCTGTCTCTATCTGATTTTTCTTTTTTCACTCTCTTACTTCATGCTTTATGATTTGCAATAAGCAATTACAAGAATTTAAGGTCATATTTTATGGATAATGAAGGAGGCGAATGTTTTTTAATTGAAATGAATTTGTGTCAATTTAAAAGTTTTGTGATAAAATTATTGTAATAAATTGATTGCTAAGTTAGGCATTTAATGCTAATTTCTTTCTCTCTAGTAAACATTAAATTTAGTAACATTGAAGTTTCCTTAATAATTTATCTTTAAACACAGGAAAGTCTCAGCTGACCGTTATTTTCCTTCATTTGAATTTTGAAATTTAAATTTCCGTTAAAAAGTTCGTTACAAAAATTTTAATTTCTGAGAAAATTTTTTACTATATTTAATAGCAATAAGTCAAGAAAGATTTAAAATACTAAAACAATCAAATTTAAAGTAGTAATTAACAGTAAAAACAATAAAATAAAAATTTTAGCTCGTTTTTCTCAAAGAAAATTTGAAGTTTTTCTAGCAAAACGCGCTAGTTCAAAATTCAAATTTTGATCTAAAATAACCGTCAACTTTTTTAATTTTTGATCCCCTGGCTTTAAACAAATGAAATAAAAACAAATATTAAATTGCTCACTTGCCTGCAATTATTTTATTAAAAATCTGTACATTGTGCGAGACGTGCGAATTTATGATTATTTTTAGCCATATAAAGGATATTTATTGATTATTTTACCTGCCTCACTCGCGCTTTAGCAACATTAAATACAATTCATTTCTCTCTCTCTCTCTCACTCACTATTCTATGATAATTGTCGAGACTAAGTAAGTGCAAGCGCAAGCCAATATTCATAACAATAATAATAAATGAATGAGCGAAAAAGAGAAAAAAAAATGTAAAAGGGTGACTAATTGTCTCAACATTTTGATTGGCATTACGAATAATTGTTGCGTTGTTGTCTTCTACACACATATTCTGTACAATAGTTAATAATAACAGCCAGCAGCAGTAACAGTCAGCGATCAGGTCAGGTGAATGAAACTCCTTAAATGGTCAAGCGGAGATCAGTGAATGGAGGCAATGAAAGTCTTATCAAAATATATATATTCATAGTGGACACAATGGGGATAAAGAAACTGTGAATATATGACGGTGAGCTTTATGCCTTTTGTCATGTCAACAATAATAAGATTTTCCGGATGTTCGATGACAGATTTTATAAATTTCATAATGCAATTGCATTGAGTTAAAACCACAAAGTAAGCCAATTGCAACTGAAGATTAAAATTTTGTTGCAATTCATTGAATTTTCTTTTTTTGTTCAATATTATTAAGAATAATCACTATAACTAATAAATCTATCAAGCTGGATCATAAATTTAATGACATTTTATTGTTTTGTTGCGGCCACAAGTAAAATTAACACATATTGCGATGAAAAATGTAAGATATATAGTTTGTAACAAGGCAAAAACACTTTGATTAATTGTTAATTAAACAGCAATTCTTAAGATTACTGTGATTTTCTGCAATTAATTGGCGTTAAGAAAATTTAATTTTCTTCAAAAACTCGAAAAATAAGCAAAACTTTTATTGTATTCTATTTGTATCTGCTAAGTTTACACTTGTTGTTTCTTTTTCTTGTCAGTTTTATGATAGATATTACGAGTTTTCAATGAATTTCTGTTAATTTTTCATTTTTACAAAATGTAAACAAAACATTTGTAATTCTCTAATTCAAAAGTTTGATAAAACTTAAAATTATCTTTTATTACTAAATGTAATCGAATGAAATTGTCAGAACGGATCAATAATCAACAGTTTTACTAGTATTTGTTATATGTTTGTTCCTACAACTTTTCTATTAAGAGAAAAAATAGAAATTAGAAATTTTTGAAGTTAATAAATCCAAAACCTGGTTTTACGAATATTTCTTTAACAATTCAAATTTTTAATTGCACAATTCGGTTTTAAGTTCACAATCCGGTTGATTACTGTTGTAATCTTTGATTTCCTTTTTATCCCTGTTTGAAGACTTTTAACAACTAACTTTATAAAGTAAGAAGCGCACCTTAAAGTAAGAAAATTCAAATAATAAATGACCGTTAATATTAATATCCAACAATAGCTAATTAATCAGAGTGTTTTCGCCTTGTCTTGCAATGTGTAAATCGCGAATACAACTGTTTGCTTGCATAGTGTACGTTACTTTATTTTTTTATGACTGATTCGCAGGCAACTTCAGGCGCTGATCAATTAATCCGACAAACAACATTGTACTTCATTCTCTCTCTCTTAGTTGTATTTTTTATTGCTTTTAACATTTTGCGGCGGTAAAGATAGAAGCATAAAGAGTCACCCGATGACCTTAGTTGAATTTAAATTGATTTAATTGCATTACAATGCTGTTGTAAAAAATATATAGAACATGAATTGCAAATTATCAAACTTCCTAATGTCCATTTTCAATAAATCTCCTTCATTTTCACTATCTCGAAACTCAAGAGCGTGCACTTAAAACATTAACAACATTTTTGTGTACTTGTTCGCATATTTTAATCCCTCTAATTCCTATTCAATTGAAATTAAGCTCAAAAGAGACTATCGAAAGTTGTGCATATTTCAATAGCTTGAATACGGGAATCGTACAATTCCCCACTTATCATTTGCCCACAATCGTTTCCCCACGATCAATTCCCCACTGTGACGTTTCCCCACAATCATTTGCCCACTAATCGATTCCCCACCGGTTATTTCCCCACTGGTACGATTGCCCACAATCATTTGCCCACTGCGACACTTGCCCACGATCAGTTCCCCATTAATCATTTACCCACTAATGGATACTCGAAAAAAAACAACAGTTCATAAAAAGAAAAGTTTTTAATCTATTGGTTTGAAATATTTTCAGTTTATTACGAGATGATACTGATTACAATTATAAATTTTAAGCAACGTTCCTCAAGAACTCAAATAAATTTGCAAATAACTGTTGTTGTGTGAAGACATTTTTTGTGTATTCATTCTTTGATAAGGACCGCGAATCACAACACGAACAGAAGTTTCATTTGCAAAATCATGCACAATATTTGCTTTCCTCTTAAGGAAAGTAATCAAATAATTTACGTTGCAATTACACGCAGAAACATTTTCATTT
>JACWBX010001508.1:0-15859 GCA_014622435.1 Polypedilum pembai
AAATTAATCTCGCATTGAGTCTCATAACTATTATGCAAAAATCAAGTATAGAAGACCAAAAATCTATTTCGCAATGGGTTTCACAGCTATTCTGTCCAAGTTTAGTTGATGCAGGGTTCAATGATAAGTCATGAAACAAATATTCTGCATTAGTCGAGTGTGTAAAAGATCAAGAATTTACTTTGCATTAGGTTTCACAACTATTCTGCAAAATTCAAGTGTATGAGACCAAAAATTTACTTCGGATTAGGTCTCACAACTAAAATGATTAGAATTGATGAAAAATACTTAAAGTATACTAAAATAGACATTTAAATACTCTCGTATTCGATCTGACAACTATTCTGTAAATAATCAAGTATAACTTTCACCATAAAGTCTTCAGAAAGCAAAAGCTTATTTTCTACTTATTAATTCACTTTAATAAAAGTGTTGTTTTTAATTTTTTAAATTATTTTATCCCTATGACTGTCGCGTAATTTGACTGAGTCAGTAAATTGGGTGTGACATGATTTATATAATCTAACAAAAAAAAAAAAAAAAATCGCAGTGCGAGCCGGGCCTCTCTGTTTTACATCCTAATTACTCACCCGGCAAAAAACATCATGAAGAACCAACTGCCTGGCACGGCAAAGCACAGTATTTTTTCTTCCATTTCTGTATTGCCCATTATACGACAAGGAATGCAAGATAGGATCAAGAAATTTGAGATGAGAAAAATGGCCTTAGCTGGCGCTTGTTTTAATTGTTTCATGAATGCTTTTAGTCCCTGATTTTTCAGCTCATCGCCTTGTTGAAAAACTACAAAGCTTATAACGCCAGCAACTGTTGCACATTCACAGATATAGCGGACAATTGTTGTCATGTCTATGCTTGCTTCCATCATTAATGCCTCTGAGACAAGTTCACTGTCACTTACACCACTGCCATTATCATCATTGCCTTCATTTTCTTTTGAATTGATGCGACTTGGTCGAGTATAGACAGAAATTGACATGAAAAACAGGTGAACGAATAAAATAAGAAGACGCTTTAAAAATTGTTGCTGTGCAAAAGTTTTCCATTTTTCTTCCAACAAACGTTCAATGATGCCACCATCTAACATATCCAAATGTTCTGGTTTTGTTCCATTTAAAATTAAAATCAACGCAGCGTTCCAATCTAGATAAAATAACAAAAAGTTTTCTATGTGTGAGAAATTCGTTTGCTATGTTTGGAATTTCAATTTGTAATCAATATGCGAGCAAAAGTGCTTGCTTGCTTCAGTGTTGTTGCACAGGCGGCCTGTAATAATATTTACAAAAAATTCCGCTATGAAAATTGTAGATGGCGCCTAAATCATTTTGAAGCGCCATCTAGCGAAATTTTTTTGTAAATATTATCACAGGCAATCACAGGCCGCCTGTGTAACAACACTGGCTTGCTTTCATATAATGATGTTTAGAAGTTTGAGAAGAACAGCGTTAGATAGATTAAAGTAAATTGATGAATAAAGAAGAAATTTTTTTTTGTATATGACAAAATAAACACAAAAATGATGAGGAGAAAGTAAAGTTTGTCATTGAGTTTCAAAATTTTCATGATTGTTGTTTCTTTTAGACATTTTGTTGATTGTTTATTTTGACACTTGATGAAAAAGTAAATTTTCTAAAAGTTTCGTTGAAATTTTCTTATTAAATAATTTTTCGTTAAATTTTAAATTTAGCCGTTAAAACTTTAAGCTTTAAAAATTTAATTTCCTAGTAAATTTTTCCAAATTTTTCTCCAATAAATCATAGCAAACAGAGACATTTGTTCATTACTGCTTTTAGTCATACAATTTATTAAATGTCAATTTATTCTGATACTTGGAAAAATAAAAATTTACCAAAGGTTTCGTTAAATTTTTAACCTCAAATATTTCTTCGTTAAATATTTTTATTTTACGTTAGATTCTAATAAGCTAAAAGCTTCGTAAAAAAATTTTATTCTTTATTTCTTGATAAAATTTTCTAGAATTTTTCCTTTCATGGCTAAAGCATGACTCCTTCAGTTAGTTGACAAATAGCAATTTTCTAAAAGCTTCAATAAATTTTTCTCATCAAATATTTCTTCGTTAAATCTGATAAGCAAAAAATTTCGTCAAAAATTTAAATGGATTAGATTTTTGGGCAGATGGAGCTTAGGATTTTCATTATTGTTAAACAGTAACAGTCAAACAGCTTAACGGATTTTTCTCAAGCTATAACTATAAAAAAAATTTAAAAAGTTTTGCTTTGAAAGTTTAATATTTGTAATATCATAGAAATATCAAATTTTTGTTCTTTACCATTTTTTAATGTAACTTCATTTACTTTAATTTAACGGTAATTTGAGATTTAAATTTCGATCGAAGCGCCATCTTGAAAATCTCAATAAATTTTTTCAAAATTTATTATTTTTCTCGACTTTAGAGAAAATTATTGGAACAAATTAACAGTACAAAAGAGTACAGCTACCTCTCCATCACAGAGACGCTCAATTGCTTTTTTCTCAAAAATTTAATTTCTTTATTTCTTGGTAAAATTTTTTCCTTTTCTATAGGTAATAGAAACGCTTGCTGATTTCAATCAAAATGAAATTCAATCTGATCTTATTAAATAATCTCTATCTCTCTTAGAGACAAATTTTTGTCGATTTGAAAAATAAATTTTCTTTCCACTCAACATGACCCAATTTCATTATTATCTACTCAAGACTCTTTTCATAAGAGATCCTTTTTAACAGAGAAATGTAGACACATACGCACATTAAATATTGAGCGACAGGGTCGTCTAGGAAGTAAAGTTTTATTCTCATTAACCATTATTTAATGACATTTTAATGTCATCTTAAGAAAGTTTTTTTTTTTTATTCCCTTTTTAAGGATGGCAAAGCACACTCAAGGATGTTATTAATGGCAAATGAGTCACATCCTATTTCTATCTCATCTCTCATTTTCTCTTCCGTTCTTGTCCAATTGTCACTTTAAATCACATTTTAAGCTATGCGATTACATTTCAACATCTGGGGACGCGTTCTCATAAAAAAGCAAGCAAAAATTGATTAAAATGAAGAGAGAACAAGGTAAAAGACAAAATCCACTTTACTTAATATCGCAAACAACTTTAACCCAATGATTTGATTACTTTTTTGCTTCACAATCATGCTCGTGTGCTTGAAATTTGATATTTTACCTTCTCACTACATTGGTAGAGATTGAAGAAAAACAAACTTAACTTTTGTTGTTTACATTTAAGAGAGAAAAAAAAGTTTTTTTATTGATTGTGAAAGCTTTTTAAAATATGAATTTTCTTCGCGATTGATTTTAAGTAAACATAGAAAGTTTGTATTTTTCCGTTAAAATTTAAATTTTAGTACAAAATTTATTTTTAGAACAAAAATTAAATTTAGATTTTTTTGACAAATAAAAGAAATTTTTCTGTAATTTTAATTATAAAAGCTAAAGCAGAACCCAAAATCGTTTTACAAATAAAATTAAAATTGAAAATTTAAACCGATTGAAATTTAGTTGAATTTAGTTAGTTGCAATTAAATTTTCAAACGGTTTGGAACTCTGAGCTAAAGTTTAAAGTTTTAAACTTTTAAGAACTAAAAATTCAATAAAATACAAATTTTAGTACACAATTTTTAAAAATTTATTTTTAGATCAAATTTAAGAACTAAAATAAAATTTTTAAACAAACAAACGAAATCTGTCTAATGAGTCATAAAAATTAAAATATCTGAATCTACCAATCATTACCAATTGTTATCAACTGGTTGTTAATTAATATAGAAACGACGTAAGCAGAAATTAGCTAAGTTCATCTTTGTTTTGATTGTTTGTTTCTCTTAAAATCTATTAATTGACATGCTTCTGGATGATGTTATAGTCTAGAGCAATGGAGTCTAACTTTTCCCGAGCCACGATATACTTTGACCAAAAAAAAAATTTTCTCGCGAACACTTTCGCTGCGACACACAGATTGGACACTACTGTTCTAGTGTAGTTAAATCAACAAATTTTTCTAAAGAAATCTTATTTATCATACCTTGGTTCAAAGTTTTTTAATCAATTTTGTCTAAAAAAACAACATGTACTTAGCTCATTTATGCTTGAGTCAACTCAATTTATTAAGAATGTTTTGTATGCTCAGCACAAAGTGTTTGAGTGTTTCTAAGTGCTCAGCACTAAAATTTTTAGTGTTTTTAAGTGCTCAGCACTTATTTGTTCTAATCGTATCGTCGGAATGATGACTAAATCGTTGTGTGACGGAATACGCTTCAAATCGAAGCAGTCGCAATAGATTAACAGGAATTCATCATCATAACTTATTTATTGAGCATTTTAATGCTCAGCACAAATTTTTGAATGTTTCAATGCTCAATAGTTAGTGATTGCGATTTATAAAAGTTTTGAGAAAAGAAACTTGCAAATTAGGCCGAACTCGTTAATTTGTATAAATAAATTAATCAAAATAATTTCATAAAGAAATTTTCTCAATAAGAAATCTTCTAAGAATAAATTTAAAATCTTTTCATAAAATTTTTTCGCTTGAAATGTTTTCTAAGAATAAAGAAAAAAAACTTACTTGTGCTTCCATCAGGTTGAATTGTATCAAGAGCATTAAGCGGATAAGCTGAGCATGTAATATTACTGTAGCGCCAAAATTCACGACAACTCAACTCCAACATCTCACGAAACACTTCACTGCGACCGAGTTTACAAGCAAGTGTGAGTGGTGTCAGGCCAGAATGATTTACAATTCCATTTTTTGCCGGCTTTTTTGGATGTCTATTGAGAATTTAGAACGCGAATAAGCATATTTTAAACAAGCAAAATTTGATAACAAACCTAAGAGCATAACCAAACATTTCGAGCTTATCGTTAACGACAACCATATGCAGAATCATATTCCCAAAAGAATCTTGAGCATCAGGATCACCACCGACTTCCATTCTATTAAAAGAAAAATTTAATATTGAAAATATTTGTTGACAGAATGAAATTTGTAGTTGAAAGATGAAATTTTTGGATAGATTTTAAATTACATAAATTGTTAAAAATTAAACATTGAGAAACACTGAACAATGAAAAATGTTCAGAAAGATTAAAATATAAGATTTAAGCATTTTTTATAGCGCACATGTAACAAACTTAAACTTAAAAAAAAAAGAATCTTGCCAGGTAGTCAAGACCTAAAAATTGACAGTTGGAATTTCGAAAAATTCAAACTAAATTTCTTGAATATTTTTATAGTTTCACTTTCTTTTTCAAAAATACAAATTAAAATTTCTGTTTTAAATTTTTGCTTTCTAATTGTTTGTAATTAAAGACAATTAATTAGTCAATTAATCAAGGTAGGGCCAGTTCCAAAAATTTTTTTTAATTTTTCATGCTCGCCTACTGCCAGTTAAATAAAATTAGTACACCAACTTTTACTAGAAAGCTTTCGAAAGCTTTTATACAAAAATTTTTGAATGAAAGCTTTCGAAAGCTTTTATACAAAATTTTTGAATGAGGTTTTCTGTTGATTTCCAAAGTATTTTGCAACGAAATTTTAAAAATTTTGATTAAAATTTGAAAATCTGTTAGAATTTAACAAAATTTTACTGAAATTTCAGTTTATTTGAGAGTTTTATAAAAGCTTTCTAGTAAAAATTGGTGTACTAACTTTTTTTAATTGGCAGTAGGCGAGCATGAAAAATAAAAAAAATTTTTTGAATCTGTCCCTATCTTGGGTTTTATATTAAATTTGCTATTTTTTCAAAACAAATTTTTACACGTAGTTGCGTACCACTGGGAATTCTGAAAACCTTATTTGACAGTTATTTTTAACGATCTGAATTAACAAGGAATCTTCTTCTTCGAAGAGAACTAAGAAATTTCTTATTTTTTCTGCAACCTACATTGAAAAAGAGATATAAACTCTTCTATTTAAACAAAAAAACCGATTCTTTTTTTTCTGAAAACTCCCAAACATCCACCAAATGTAGACTAACTGAATGACCCACACTCAAAAAGATTTAGCTTTAAATTGACAATGACGAATTAATTCGCTTTTTTTCTTCTCTAAAGTATACAAAAATTTGTACAATAAAAAATCGATTGACTTAATCTCTTAGAGCCATACTCTATAACTGCCAAGGGGTTAGAACTTTTGATAGCGAAAACAAAGTAACCATTGAAATTCAAAAACTTTGTATGAAACTAACAAAAAATCTAACAAAAGTTTTTGTTAATTTGTTAGTTTTTTTGATCGAGTTCTTCTCCTTGATAACAGTGTTGTTACACAGGCGGCCTGTGATTACCTGTGATAATATTTACAAAAAATTCCGCTATGGAAATTGTAGATGGCGCTTCAAAATGATTTAGGCGCCATCTACAATTTCCATAGCGGAATTTTTTGTAAATATTATCACATTCATTTTAGATCGAGTTACTGCACTTAAGCGCACGTTAAACCAAAGTTCTTACCCCTTAGTTAAAAACTATAATTGAGAAGTTTCAACAATTTATTGTCAAAAAAAGAGTTGTAAAAGTAGAATCTTTTTGTAGCTTTTAGCTACAGACCAACAGTTTATGAACTCTGGTCAAATATTAAATTACGTTCATTTTCATTGTTTTAATTCTTGTTTTATGATTAAAAATAATAAATAAACAATTCCAATTGCTTGAATATGAAAAAAACATCTAGTAAGTAAAATTTTACTAATTTGTTAATTTTAACGAACTTTTTAAATTTAAAAAATTTTTGTCAAATATTTTTCATTTCCTACTCTTCGAAGAAAAGGAAAAAATTGAAAACGGAGAAAAAGTAGAGAATGAATTTTTTTTAAAAATTAACCGAAATTGTTTGTTAAATTTTTTTACAGAAATTTCCTACACGTTTTATTTTCTCTTTAAAAAAGAAAATGTAAAATTTAATTCCTTCACAATTGGTTATGTAATTTTTTCAATGTCAAAATCTTAATCTCTTTTTGAGCATCCACATACACGAGCTTTGGTAATTTTTTGTATTTTCAACCCACATCTGTAGCAGCATTTTTCGCTTTAAATGAAAACATTAATTTAAAGGTCAAAGAGAAAGAGAGAGAGAGAGAGAAAAATGTGGTCAAATTTGTGCAAAAAGAAGAAGAATTTTTTTTGGTTTGTTTATTCATAAAATTTACGGCTTATTCATCATATCAAAATATAAAAAAAATAAAACAGATTTTTTCTCCTCTTTTGAATACTCACAGCAAGTTATAAGCAGACTCATTGTTTGTACAGGCTGAAAAGAGAAATAAAAAAAAAACAAATATTAAATGGAGGAAAAAATGTTATAACTGGCATAAAGTTTGTCCCTATTGAGTAAAAACTTTAAACCTCAATAAGAATTTTAAGTAATTTAAATTTTCTATAACAATTTTATAACAGTTTTAAATTTCTATATAATACTTAAAAAAATTTCTTTTTATAGCTTATTAGAGAAAAATATCTTAAGTTTTGTGCTTATTGAGTCAAAATGTTAAGCCTAAATATGAATTTTTTATAACAATTATGACAGTTTTAAAAATTTTTTAATAAAATTTAAAAATTTCTTTTTAGAGTTTATTAGAGAAAAATATTTTATAATAGGCATAAGTTTATTTTTACTAAGTTAAAACTTTAAGCTTCAATAAGAATTTTAAATTGTTATGAAATTTTTACAACATTTTTATGACAGTTTTATAACAGTTATAACAATTTTATGGCATTAATAATTTTTCATAGGAAAAAATTTCTTTTTAGAGCTTATAAATTTGTATAAGCTTTATACTGATTGGAAAATATTTGATTATTTTATTTAGGGTTCAGCCATCGGCGTCGATATCGACAAACAAAAAACTTCCAAAAAATTCCGCTATGAAAATTGTAGATGGCGCTTGAAAAACGTTCTAAGCGCCCTCTAAAATTTTCATAGCGGAATTTTTAGGAAGTTTTTTTCGAAGCCTACTTTATAGCTACAAATTTTATCTTAATTATAAAAAATTGTCTTTTAATATAACTCACCAGCCCAACTAAGAGCAAATTCACCAAAATAAGCCAAACCTTCATAATCTGTTTGACTTGCTGGTGTATTGCTTTGTTGATCACGTGGTAAGAAAAATCGTCCAATTGCACGTTGATTAACATCGGCGCCAGCATCAACTAAATCGGAAACAAGTTCACCATTGGAATATGCTATAGCAAGATGTAAACCACTCGCCCCAAGATATTCTTCACCTTCCATCACATCAATTGCCAATTCCGGAAATACACGAATCAGCAAACGTGCCAGTCTAAGAATCAATATTTAATTGTCATTGACATCATTCAAGGTAAAAATTAACTCACTTTGTGTGAACTTTTGTATCGCAAATTATGAGAACATGTAAAAGACTTTCACCAAGCGCGCCACGATATTGCATTTGCCAGCAGGCTTTGTGATCGACCCACTTTCCCAATGGGTCGTGAGACGAGAGTGAAGCTTCGATTGGTATTGACACTTCGGCATTTTCCATATACTTCCAACGCAAATATTCAGCGCGATTAATAATCTGTCCCTTGCCACCCTTGTACATAAACACACCAAATTGTTCACGAATTAATTCCTCAACGGCATACTGACCTCCAACATTAAAAGCATCAATTAAATCACCACCTATAGAGAAGGAATTATTTTATTATTATAAAACCATCTTTTTTTGTTATTGATCTTATTTCACTATGAAATTTTGTGAAATTTTCTTTTCTTTAATAATTTGTTTGAAATTTTAACGATTTTTTTTTTAATTTGAATTTTTAGTAACCGTTATTTTTTAAATTTGAAAAATTCGTTAAAATTTAAAATCAAAATTTGTTATAATAAAAGAATTTAATTTATTTACAATTTTCACTCAAATTAAAGAAGGAGAAAAAAGTTATATAATGATTTTGAAGCTAAAACCTTTTTTTTTTCTCTTACCCAACTTATAATTGGCTAATTTATATAGTAAAATTTTATTATTAGGACTGCATGATTCTGAAATAACTTGATCCAATATAGCACCGCCTTGAGCAATGTGTTTTTTCTTGCGAAATCCCTTGCAATTAAATAAATTAAATTTCATTTTTCAACACACCAAAAATTTTCTCTTGTTTTCACTTGAAAGTCATTTGTTGAACTGTGTGAAAAAAACTTTTTCATTCTGTGCTTCGAATAAAGCTCGAAGAAAAGTTTGATCGATGATTCACTTGGGAACGTCCTAGATCGTTAGCCCAACAACCAAAAAAAAATTATTGAACAATCAAGCGTGATAAATCACTTGTTGCTTTTTTTGCAGTCAATGTTGTTGCCTTGAGCTGATGTACATGACCTAGTCGCACAATTATTTCCCCTAAAAATAGTTAAATATTCGGAAAAAGGTGGCATGCATGCGAAAAACATGCGGAAATGTTCGCATATATGCGAACATTACATGCCAAATGCTCGCATGGTATAAATTTCAAACCTTTCATCAACACGAACTCTTTAATGGTCAAAATAATGAAAAGGAAAAACAATGACCTTTCATACCATTCATCTATTCATAACGTTCATTTTTCAGCAGTGAATTATAACTTTTTACAGCTTTTACTTCATTATTACCATCATTATTGCTGTTGCTGTGTACGAGAGAGAAAAAAAGGCACGAAAATTCTTCTACGCATAAAAATGAAGAAAGTGTAAAGGTGGTGAACATTAAAGAATAATTTTTATGATGTCGCTTCCATTTTTTGCTATCGACTCACATATTGTGCCTTGATAACTCGAGACAGAGAGAGAAATTTAAAAAAACTTTTTTTAAAACACAACGCTTTTCTTTAAAAAGAAAATAAATTTTTCTAACCGCTTTAGAATTTTCTCTTAATTGCTAAGTAAACAGTGACAAATTTTATAACCATTATGGCAGATGTTACACTAGTGATTGAAAGAAATTTAAAATTGAATACAGCTTCCAGTTTTTATTTATTTTTTTTGCTAGCGCATTCGGCCTTTTTTGCCACAACGTTTATAAATCGTTACAAACATTAATTTTTGAATTTAAAGAGCACAAACATTAAATTATGAAGCATCGAAACACTCAAAAACTATACTGAGCATTGTTAAGCTAAATAAATAAATGATAAGCACTAAAAATTCAAAGGTCTAAGACTTAGCGTTGAAATACTTAGAAACAGTGTTGAGCATTGAAACACTTACTGCTGAGTATTTAACACTTAGCAATAAATATTGAAATGTTCAAACACTTTGTGCTGAGCATCGAAACACTCAAGCACAATGCTGAACACTAAAACATTAAAATGTTTTGTGTTGAACATCAAAACATTTAAAATAAACTTAAAAATTGTAATTAGTAACTGATAGCAGCTGATAGTAATTTCTTAAACATCATTCAATTATACAATTTTTTGAAAATTTAAATTATTTTGTTGTGCAAAAAATCAATTACACATTCAAGTTGAAATCCGCCAATGGCGAACTTAAGCAAAAATTTTCTATGTAAAATTTACACAAAAATCCACCGTCTAAGAAAATTCATATATGGACGGCGGATTGAAACTTGACTTTCTAAAAGTGATTGCAGCGCCATCTTTCGGAAATTTTTAGAAATAATTTTCCATTTGAAATTAATTTTTAGTTAAATGTTGCTTGATTCATGTCAGAAATCATATAAGAATATATTGTCATCGAGATTTGAGTTATATATGAAATTTCAAAACTCTAGAAGTGCGAGAAGTGGGTGAAAATTGAGTTAAAAAATTTGTACCAAGGAGAAAGAACTTTTGATAGCGAAAACAGAGTAAACATTGGAACTCAAAAGTTGTGCGTGAAACTATCGAAAATTCTTTTGTTAAATTGTTAGACTTTAAAGACAAACAGAAAAGAAAATAAATTAAGAAAAACGTTATAAAAAAGAAAAGATAAAATACCGAAAAGGGCAAAAGAACGACATTCATAAAAAGTAAAGTTACAGCTTTTTGTTGTTGTTTTCTCTAAGGGAAATTTCATGAAGAAGAAAGAATTTTTCTATCGTTAACTTATATGAAGACATTTTAACATGCTTGTTCATGGCATGAGTAGAAATTTAAGCATAAAACATTAAATCAATTAGTTACTTATTTAAAAAACATGAGAAATGTTTTGAAACTCACAAAACAACACAATTGAGGATTAAATTTATTTCTCAAGTGCCCTTGACCCAAAATTCTTTTTTCTCTTATTTTCATCTCATTTTTCTAATCTTTATTACTCATTTTTGTGTGTGTGTGTGTGGGTTAGAAACATTTTCTCTCTTTTTTGTTATTAATGATGATGAGAAAAATCATAGTGCAATGTCAATGTCATCTTTTTTAACCTCGACTTTATTTAATCTTTCTTTTAATTGAATATAAAATGTGTGATAAATTCCAGGCGTGTACACACAAAAGAAGATCAAGAAAAATCAAACAAAAATCAAAAAAGATCAACGTGTGTCCATGCCTGGGATAAATTTTTAATGATAATAAAATGAAATTAAAAATTATTTTATTCATTAATTTATTATAAATTTTAGTAGTTTCACTCGAACATTAAAGCTTTTTTTTAGGACCTTAAAAAGCACGAACTTTGATTTTTCGAAATTTATTACAAAAATTATTTTCGAAAATTTCGAAAATTTGAAATCTTTTAGAAAAGGCGAGGGGATGAAAGCTTCGAAGAAAGATTTAATATTTTTCTTCCCTTTTTTCATTTTTTTTACCAGGCTTGAACACTCGAAAAAAGATCATAAAATTTCATTAAATCGAGTGTCCTCGCATGGAGTTTTTCTTCTTTTTTTCTACATTTTAAACATCATGAATATTTCATGATTTAGGAAGTTTTGAGCTTTCAAACTTTCAGTGTAAACGTAAAAAATTGACAGAAATAATCTAAATAGGTCTAAGAAACCTAATTCAAGAAAATTTAAGAAATTTTTCAAAACTTTGTTTTGGTTTGATCTTTCTACACTTTTTCTCCGTTTTCTTCCTTTTCTTCGAAGCTTTTACTCCCTCGAAAAAACAGATATGTAAAACACGTTTGAAATTTATTTTCAACGGTCAAAATTTTGATTGAAACTACCAAGATTTTTTCAATAAATAAATATAGCAGATTGCCAAGAAGATCCTCAGATTTTACCGACATAAGTTTGATAAATTCTTAATTTCTTAAGAAATTTGCAAGGGGTTGGAAACTGGGACGAATTTTTTGTTTACAAACAAAAAATTACTTATTTCTGCATAGAATTTGGTTATAATTGGTTTATCCATGAATCTAAATAAATAATAATGTTTAATTAAAGCTTTAAAGTCTTAATTTGTGCAAAATAAGAATTCGAAAATTTTAGTTCAATGTTGCATAACAAAATGTTGCGAAACAACTGAAAAATGTTGCATGACAAGTGGAAAAGGGGCAAATCGGGCGAAATGGGGCGAATTCTTCACCCCAGTTTCCAACCCCTTGGAGATTTGTTAAAAGCATTTAAATTTAATAAACCGTTACTAAATTATAAATTTTTAAAAATTCCGTTTAAAAATTTCAAAATTATAACGGTATTTAAGAAATTTAAAAAAATACGTTAAAAATAATCAAAAAATTTATTTTGAAAAGCTTTTTCTTAGACATGAAATGAAATTTTTGTCATTTCAAAAAAATGTCCTCAACGAAGAAAGAACATTATTCGTCATTTTAACATTGCAATCGCTGCGAGCATCTAAAATTGAGAGAGAGAGAGAAAAAAAATCTTTTGTGGTCTTGATAAATTGATAACAATTTATAAAATTACTCACAGAATAAAGCACAAAAGAACAGAAGAAGAAAAAAAAAAATTAATCAGATTGCGAATTCAGAACTTTTTTTTTACCTCCTCTGGACATAAAGAAACTTTTTTTTGATGAGTTTTTTATAGCATCCAAACTCACAGCTAGATGAGATGATTTACGATTGTCGATTGTGATAGTTCGCATATGAGAAAATGTCGTGGCATGAAAAGGCATTTTTAGCTTCTATACAAGCTCATAAAACTTCCGAGTCTATTAAATGTGTTTCTAAATTCCACCTGCGTCTCATTCCGACATGCTTTTACAATTTTCAACAACTGAGCTTCCTTTCTCACTGCCAGGCATAAGCCATTTTCAATCATACAATGATACAGAATGACACAATATGGTCTTGTGTGTGGGAAGAAGAAAATGAAGAAAATTTGATGATTTTTTTGACGCCTTCAATCATTGATTGTATGTCGCAATTTATTATCAAGACATGACACACTTTTAGCACTGCATATGGGAAAATAATGAAATTTCTTAAATTTGTGACAAATTTCTATGATTTTGCAAAAGTTTCATTAACATTAGACAATTTAAAGTCTATTCCGTCACACAATGATTTAGTCATCATAACGGCGATAAAATTAGTGAAGACAAGTGTAGAGAGTCACGGGGAAGCCTTAAATTCTTGTAATATTTATTAATGAATCTTACTTTCTATACTGCGTTCCAAAAGTAGTAAGTTATGAGCTTCAAGCAGTTGAGCACCTCTGTGATCGCGAGGTTCATGCGCTTGATCTGAAGAATAGCGTAGTGGCTAGTCCAGGCTGCGCTTTCTTTCAGAAGTTTAAATACTTCGACTGTTCAAGTGCTCTCGGAACGTACTTTAAAAGTTAAGGTCCCACACTATAGTGATAGTTTAGCTGAGATACTGGGATACTGGGGATATTCATGCAATTTCATTGGTAAGGAAATTCTCCTCATTTGAAAATCGCTAGTAGCAGTCATTTAACTTCTCTGTAAAAATTGCAATATACAGTCAACTCGATCATTATCGTGAGCCAGGATTAGGTCACAACAGGCACTTGAGTCTACGTGCATTCTGTGAGTTAGCAATAACTCCGCCTGGGAAAAATTATAATCCATCCATCCATCCAAGTTATGAGCGTAAAAACTACCTATATGCAAGTGTGTTACATGACTTATCATGGTATCAAGTATTGACCTGAAAATTTAAATTTCTCAAGGTTTCTACCGCGGAAATTGTATACACGAGCATCAATTTACTACGTCAGTATCTTACCACTGACTCTTCAAGGTAGCTCAGAATTCATCAACCTGTTTAGCAGTTGATTGTCTCGATATCCGAGAAGTTAAGAATACTGTCCTGAAAGCTAGGATGTTGACAATCTTAACTTAGACACTTCAAGACATTTGTAAGGTTTTGATACATTGATTGTTGTTAAGATGAGTTGTTTTTCGGATTCTGGAGGAAAATTTTTCTATTGGAACGGTACAATGTTGCTTGACTTGAAAATAACTTGACTTTGAAACAAGAGCCTAAGATTACTTCAGAGGAAAATTAACTGACGAGTCTTCACAATTGCAATTGAAAATTATCGTTATCCACATCCTTGACATGTCCGTAAGAAATAATAAAAAACAAGCAACCTTTGGAAAATTACCAAAATAAATTAATTAAATTTTCTATTATTTATCATTATTGATGAGTAAACCAGTTGTTCAGTGCAATACTTAGAAATTAGATATTTATTCAAATGAAAAATGTTTTTAAATACCAAAATAAATAAACAAACAATAATAGAGTATCAATAAAAATATTTTTTTACTAGAGCCCAATCTATAGCCGTGTACTTTTCCATTAGTTTGATGATTTCATTTAATAGAGGGGAAAATAGCTATGACAAATAGCGAAAAATAAGAAAATTAACAAAAGGAAAAATTTATTCAGATTTTCTCCATAATTTTAACTTCTTGTTTCTTGTTTTCCACTTGACATGCAACATTTTGCTAAAATCTTTATTTTATATGAATTTAGACTTAAAAATGATACTTAAGCGTTGATAAAGTTTTATTTTTCAATAAAATTCGTGTGTGTTGTTATTGTAGACGTCTATGGTCAACAATTTTCTTCTGTGTAGACAAAATCTACGTAGATAAACCAACTACAAGGAAAATTTAAGTAAAAATAAAAGCAAATTTTTGTAGAATTCGGACTTGAATGTATTTTGTCAAGCTGCATGCAAGTTGATTTACTTGACAATGACTCTAATTCGTTCAAATTGAATTTAAATTGGTCAAAACTGGATCAACTTTGAAAGTCAATGATTCTTAAATTCACCAAAGATTTAACCGAATTAAATAGAATCTGAATGAATTAAAGTTATTCTCAAGTAAATTAACTTTTTTTTGGGTGAATCCCACCTAGGGTGACGACCATACGGTCCGCTTTATTTACAGAGATTCGCCACTACGGGCTGAGAGGCCTTATAGCGGGCCACACTCGCTTGACAACAACTAAAATAACATATTATATAATTGATTTTAAGTAGCTTCTCTATGTCCATTCTCCTCCCCTGGCCTACGTCTATTGACGGCTCTCGTCACTGTCCAACCCAGGTCCGTTCCATCAACATCGATCATACAGACTCGAAAAGACGTCTTTGTTCGGGTACTAAGCAGTCGAAGTATCTAAACTTTTAAAAAATCTGAGAGGTGCACCTGGGATTGAAACCAGGCGGCAGAGCACTGCAAACACTTTTCAGGCCGAGCTCTCTAACCATTCGGCTATTGAGGCTCTCAACTGCCTAAAACTACATGCATGCAAATAAAAATTAGATTTGATTATTTTTTTATTTGTTTTTATACAAAAAGTTTGCTTGATTTATTTTTTCATCCTAGTTTTAGCCACTTGTTTTTATTATTTAGCCTTTTTTGTTTTTCGTAAATTTTCTTTTAAATCATCAATGAATTTTAGTAATATTCATTAAAATTGATCAGTGTTGTTACACAGGCGGCCTGTGATTG